>NW_010729718.1:13832-27252 GCF_000365185.1 Nelumbo nucifera
ATTGATTGGATCAATTATGGTTTTCATGCATGTGATGTATGGATGTGTGATGTGCTATGTTCATGGGCCATAAGCACTTGGCCCATGTTGATTCGATAGTGGCTCTTATGCACACCATGGCTGAATGCACATCATTGCCATGGTGTCCTTAAGATCATTGGATGATCTCCCTACATGGTGGGCCCCACACCAGTTTCCTCCCCAAGAGGAACCATGTGGAACCCTAGCCGTTAAGGGCCCATTTAAATCTGGCTTTATGAAAGCCAGTGGGAGGCACTTTGGTTTGACCTAAACTAAACTAGGGCGTAATTATTCATTCCCTCCTGAAAACATAAGTGCATGTGATAGGGAGATTCATATGATGAACTCTCTAAAAGCCTTCCATCATTAGCAAGATGGTTGACTGTATTGGTGGGTGGGGATGCACCATAAAATTGGGCTATCCATCTGCTAATGCAGTTGGCTGAATTGCTTCATGAGATGATAGGGGCATCATAGACCAATGTAGGAGAGGCCTATCCTAAAATGGAAGACTCTCTCACGGTACCTTGGTGTTCACGAACATGATGGGTGAGCACTTGCTAGACAGAAAGGTTTAACCTAAAATGGCTATGAACCTTGTTTGACAGAGGCCAAAGGGAAAACTCATAAGATGAGTGGATAAGATCCTTCATAGAAAGGTGGTGGGGTTATGCAGCTGAAACAATTGGCTCCATGCACCCTTTGTGGTTTCCCACATTTCCAGAGACACAACTGTCTCCGTCACTGAGGTTGGAGGGAATCTCGAAGATGCTCAAAATGGAAATGGAACATAGATTAAAAGCCATATCTATGTGATGACATGAATCAATTAGGTTGTGGACTTATAAATCTGCCTTGCCTTTTATCAGAAATGGCAAATGGACAATTCGCCAAACCGTTGGACGACAACAAACTCAAGGGCCCAAATTATGTTAACTGGTTCCGAAACCTTATGCTAGTGAGCTGGTCCTAACGTCCGAGAAATTGTACAAAATTGCTAAAAACCCTACTTCGGATCGTCCAGGTGACAGGGCTTCTGAGGCCAGATGAAGAGAGTATCAAGAATGGGAGGAAAAAAATTCTCTTGCCCGGTGTTATATTATAGCCTCTTTGGATAATCTGATACAACGACAATTCGATAAGATCGAAGTGTGCAAGGATATATTGGATAGTTTAAATACTATGTATGAGGAGCAGAACCGTTCTACTCGTCAGAAGGTTTTATAGTTGTTTATAACCGCACAGATGACTGAGAACCAACAGGTTCATGACCATTGTCTAAAGATGATGGGTTATATTAATGAACTGGAGGCTCTTGGGTCAGGCTACACCATGACACCAAAATTGATGTTGTCTTCAATTCCCCGTCTCCCTCCTTCAATCAGTTTATCATGAACTATAATATGAATAAGCTAAATGTTAGCCTTCAGGAACTCAACAGTATGTTGCAGAGGGCTGAAGAACTGATCAAGAAGGATAAGCCGATAGCCATTCTTGTTGAAGGTGGCAAATCAGGCAAGAGAAAGCGGAAGGCTCAGAAGAAAAGTAGCGAAGCTAAGAAGCAGAAGAAGGATAACGCATCGGATGCCTGTCACTTCTGTAAACAGGCCGACCACAGGAAGAGGAATTGTCCTCAATTTCTGGAGACTAAGAAGAAAGGTAATTTCGAATCTTTTATCATAGAAACCAATTTGTTGGTCACTTCTACTTCCTGGTGTATTGACTCCGGGGCTTCAACTCATGCATGTAACTCACTGCAGGGGTTCAAGATAAGCAGAAAACTGAGTGACGAAGAAGTGACGCTCTACTTGGGGACTTCTGCAACAGTTGCAACTACAACCATAGGAACTGTAGAATTAGTTTTCAGAGAAGGAACTATTGCACTGAAAGATTGTCTTTTCGTACCAAATTTAAGAAGAAATTTGATTTCTGTCTCAAAATTGTGCATGAATGGTTATTATATCTTATTCAGTAATGTGAATACTATTAAACGGAATAACAAATTCCTCGCATACGAAGAAGTTGAGAACGGTCTCTATGTTCTCCATCATTCTCGGGAAAAAAACCTTACCGAAACTACGTTGGAAATGATCCCCAAGAAGAGGACCCATGATACAGTGAATCCCACATGCCTGTGGCATTACCGACTTGGCCACATTAACGTTGATCGTATCACAAGGTTGGTAAAGGATGGTCCTCTGGATTTTCTAACTATAGAAGATCTTTTAACTTGTGAACCTTGCCTTCAATGTAAGATGACGAAACGTTCATTTACCGGTAAACCTAGAAGATGTACTAGCACACTTGACCTTATACATACTGTTGTATGCGGTCCCCTGAATGTTAAGACACGTAACCAACATGTTTATTTCATAACCTTTACCGATGATTACTCACGGTATGGTTACGTGTACCTAATGAGACATAAATCTGAATCTTTTGAAAAGTTCAAAGAATTCAGACAAGAAGTCGAGAAACAGTTAGGGAGAGAAATTAAGACCATTCGATCAGATCGAGGTGACGAGTATCTCTCTAATGAATTCAGGGACTGCTTAAAAGACAATTGGATAGTATCACAACTAGCTCCTCCTACTACACCACAGTTAAATGGTGTGTCAGAAAGGAGGAACCAGACTTTATTGGATATGGTCCGATCACTTCTCGTACACTCGGAGTTACCCACTTCCTTTTGGGGTTACACATTAGAGACTGCGATATACGTGCTGAACCAGGTTCCAACCAAATCCGTTCTGAAGAGTCCGTATGAGCTTTGGACCAGTAAGAAACCAAGCGTGAGACACTTGAAGAATTGGGGTTGTCCAACACATGTTAAAAGAACAAGTGCTGACAAATTGGAATCCAAGACTAGCCATTGCCTATTCATAGGCTACCCCAAAGGCTCTGTGGGTTATTTATTCTATGATCGAAAAGAGCAAAAGGTGTTTTGTAGTCGAAATGCCCTTTCTTAAAAGAAGATTACATCCTGAATAATCATCATCAGAAAGTTGTTCTTGATGAGGAGAGCATAGGGGTAGTGGGAGATGTCCCATCAACTCCATAAAATAACCAACCTAGGAGATCTACCCAGGTTTCCAGGCCTCCAGTTCGTTTCGGCTATGACCAAGAAAGTTACTTGGTGGAAGCCACGACCAGTGAGGAGGATCCCATGGCTTATACGGAAGCTATGTTGGACACTATCTTGCTACTAAACATGGACCAAAGAGAGCTCTAGTCTTGCTGCTAAACATGGACCAACTATTATAGAAAGAGTTCTTACTATAGAGATACCAACCAAAGCAAAAAGGAAACTTTCCTACTAAAGCTCTTTCCTTATTTTATTGTTTCTATACTTGTAATTATTTATAATTCATTATTTATTGTTCTTGTTTATATTCAACCTTGTACAATCACTTAATGACTAATAAAAATTGACCTATTCTTTTAAGATTACTCTCTTCATTGTTTCTAACTAGGAGGAATATGCAAGGAATGGAGGAATGGGGTTGATTGCCTTTCGGAAAGGACTTTGTTAGACTGTTCTTCTAAGGACACTATCTTGCTGGAGTGGGGAAGAGAGGAGGTGAAAGGTTTGGGAGGTAGGGATAGGATGGGTGGTTACGGGGGTGAGGTAGGTGATGGCGTGATGGGACAGGGGAAAGCATGTCAAGTGCATGCTCATCATTTTGGCAATGTTAATTAATGAAAAGATTATTGCACCTTCTATTAAGGATGTTTTGGGTGTGAGGGAGAGTTCAAAGGACAAGAACGTGGGCCAAAACTCTAACATTTACGTTTCAAATTTTAATTGTTCTAAAGAAACTTAAGAAAGATTGCAAGTGGTGGGGTCACCGATGTTAATTGGAATGGGTGAGCCTTTTGTTACAATTAATGATTGAGCCGGAAAGAAATGTTGACGACACTCATGCAACTGAGAAGAGAATTGAAAAGTGCACTACTATTGAACGGGTTTTATCTCAGGGTGGGTGGCCAATGAAGGACTTAGCCTCGAACTGTAGAGGGTCGGGGTGCTCCCCTACAGTTAGGGAGCTTCAAGCACTCATCCGGACATGGAGGCCAAAGATTTAGTTTATTGATCTGAAACTAAATTCTTTGAGAGAATTCTCAGGAAGCTGGGCTTAATTTAAAAATCATTGTATGGTTGCATCTGTAGGGCGGAGTGGTGGGTTGTGGCTTGTATTTGCATGGAGTAGTTGAGTATTGGAGTTACACCTCCACGTGTATCTCCTTGTTCGATTAGATCTCTATCTTAGGATAACAATTATACTTTGATACTTAGGATAATTGTTATCCTAATGAGATGTACTCTCTTGGTTCTTATCTTTGTAAAACTCTATCGAAGATGGAGTTCTCTTTGTTGTAAACCTCCTCTCTATAAATAAGATTAGGGTTGATGCCTTTCTCATCATGCCTAACTATTCTTTCAAGATCTTTGACTCTATCTTGGTATCAGAGCCTTCTTCGGCTCCCATGGCTTCCAGCAGCTTCAGCTTTGAATCTCAACACTCAACAAGTGCCTCTGCCACCAACAACACATCAGGTTCAAACTCAACCCAGTCAAATGGCATACACTATCTTTCCATCAAGCTCAACAATGATAATTGCTTTCCCTGGAAAGCCCAACTTCTGCTGATCCTCTACACTAACCGGTTGATGGGGTACATAGATTGATCAATTGCTGCACCACCACAATATATACCAAATCCGATCGATGGCAGTCAGATGATCCACTGTCCAGCGCATTTAGATTGGTTTGAGAAAGATCAGTTGGTGTTATCTTGGATTATTGTGTCCCTCACAGAGAACATGTTTGCACAAGTAATAGGACATTGGTTGTCTTGCGATGTTTGGAATACCCTCCCTAAATCCTTCACCAACTATTTCCGCTCCAGATTACTTTAGTATAGGAGACAACTCCAGAGTCTCAAGAAAGGAGGTATGACTATTTCTGAATATGCTCGGAAAGCTAGATTTATAGCCGACAACCTTTTTGCTATTGCTGGACCCATTAAAACTAGCGATTTAGTTTCTACATACTTGCTAGCTTAGGAGCTGAATATGAATCTATTGTGACTGCAATTACTAATAGATCCAATATAGAGGACCTTGATGTTGATGATTGGTGTGTCTGGAAGTGTGTCGTTAACCACTTTGGAACACCAGTTTTAATATTTGTAAGTTTCTCCATTTCTCATAACAATTACAAACGCAGTAAATGGTGAGAATGGGTCGTATCCACTGGGAAGTGAGACAAAAATCGTTATTTACTTAAATTCAGGAAAGAGAATACAATTGAGAGTTACAAAAACACAGAATTTAATTAATTAAACTGAAATTCATTAAAATAAAATTCAAACAATGCTAAAAGTGAAAACTGCAGAAAAATAAATAAATAAATAAAAGGAACGAAATAAAAAGTCTGTAATCCGATCAGAGGTAGCAGTTTCCGGATCTCTCCTTTGACCCTTGAATTTCTCGAGCTAGGCCTTTCGTCTTATCTGACCAAATTCCAGATCTACAGAAAAGAAAACAAAAATCAAACTGAATGAAAGTAAATTGCAGAAAGGAAAAAAAAGGAACTGGAAATGAAAGAACAGAAATTAAATTTAAAACTAATGGTTGGGATCCGAATCCAGAGGTGGTAGTAGTGGCTTAGGCGAACTGCAAGCAGGAACCCCTCCTCTTGCTTAGGCGTCCTCCTCTTCCTCTACCCTTGAACTTTTCAAGATCAGCCTTCCGTCTTACTTGGGGACAGAATCCAACCCCTTCTTAGGAGCCCTTGGGTCCTTTTTATAGAGAATGGCGGATACAACTGGGATTAGAGAAAAAGAGGGGGGCGGCAACTGGGTTTTAGCAAAGATATGGGCACCCTAGGGTTTCTAATGAAGGGTTAGGATGGTTCTGGGTTGATCCTAAGGCTGAAAAGAGAAGGAGAGGGCACCCAATATTATATAGGACTGAGATTTGGGCACCTAGAAATGGAGGGTGGAGATTAAGGCGCCCAAGGTTGAAAGGTGGAGATTGAACAGATAGGGGCGACTAGGGTTTGCTAAGGATGAAAAGAATGAGTTAGAAGGCACCATAGGGTTTGCTAATGAGAGGAGAGCATGCTAATACAGTAGGAGGGGCGCCATTCTGTGTTTACCAAATAGGAGGCGCCCTCCTATTCTCAGCTTTTCACAAAAACACCCCCTGTCTTAGCTGGACTTCACACCAGCTTCACAAAAACTGCATTTCAGCCATGAAACTTCCCTAGTTTTCCACAAAATTTGCACAAAGACCCTCAGAGGTCACAATATTGAATTTAACTAGGAAAAGGGTACAATTTGACTATTCTAAGGCCGAAAATACCCCTGAATTGATGCCCTTAAGGCATCAAAATGCAGAGTTATCACACCCCCCAACTTAAGCATTGCTAGTCCCTTAGCAATGCAGCCTTAAAATTACACTGAGTATATAGATCATTCCTATTGCAAAGTCATCCCTAACAAAATTAGCCAAGTATCTTGATTCTAGAATTCTCAAACTATGTATAAATCGGTATTGGGCTTAAGGGGTAAAACTGTCATATTCTGAATATTAAAGAAACTTGGCTTAAAAGTCTTATATACCCTTCCATTTGCGGACTGTCTTGATAAGCTGAGATTAATTTTAAAATCGGATAGATATTCTTCTTATCATTTCTGACAGTGGATTTCTACCCCTAAAGTTGCTATGGACACTTAATTTTTATTGTTACCTTCCACCGTTTGACGCGAATCTCGACACTTGCCTTAAGTGAAGAGACCCGATTACTAAGTGTTAGGTGATTGTCTTTGGCATTTCCATTTCCGTTTGATGCGAATCTCGACACTTGACTTAGGTGAAGAGACCCAATTACTAAGTCTAGGGTATCCATTGACCTTTTATTCTCTCTCCTTTTATTTTTGCAACACTATTCAGGGTAGTCCACTGTCTCTTAACAATTTGAAGAATTTTTGTCCAATTTCTCAATCTTTCTCTTCTTATCTTGGTAGGGGAAAGATTGGGAGTATTTTCTAATTTCTAAATGGTTTCGACAATATTCAAATAAAACCAATTTTTACTCCTATCACTTGCTACCAATTTCTACAAAATTCAATATTCTTTTATTAGTTTCCTTAACTTTTTCTGCTTAGGAATCTCTTTTAATGGAAAAAAAATTTAAATTTTTTAGTGAAATTTTAATTCTACATATTTAAAGGCTTAGCTTCTCAATCATTTTTTTTCAATTTTTTTCTCTCTCTTTCCTTACCCCCAACTTAAATGCCATTGTCCCCAATGGCATGACTAGAATGATGAAAAAAGGACTTGGGACAAAGGGAACAATCAATAGGGTTTTCCTGAGGGGTTCAAGGTCTGCCACCTGGTCTTGAATCAAAAGAAAGAAACTCAAATCCTAATAGCAGAAACACTAAAAACTACATTAGGTTGCCTCCCAACCAGTGCTAAATTTAACGTATTCAGCCATACACATTTACTCACTTCTTCCATCCAGACTCTCAGACTCACTTTCTTCTTCATACCAACATGGCTCAGACTGGGCTAACCAAGGGGTAAACAAGTCATCCAAAAGATGATCCACTATATCCACATTGCACTCGTCTTCCCCTAGGTTTGGATACTTAAAGGCACTAAAAACATTCAACTGGACTTTCTACTCCCCAAATGAAATGTCAATTTCTCTCGATTTACAATTAATGTTTGCATTGGTCGTTGCTAGAAATGGTTGTCCTAAGATTATTGGGTTATGGTTCAGCTCCTCGGTTGGGGTCATGTCTAGGACCTCGAGGGGTCTTGACTGACCGATCAGCGAGTTGCAGAAATACCAGGGTAGGTTTTAACTCATCGATCTTGGACCTTTCATAGATAATGGACAGAAGCAGATTTACACTGGCCCCAAGATCCAATAGGGCCTGACTAAAAGTGATTCTAGAGATGACACAGCTTATGAGATGTGCACCTGGGTCTTTCATCTTCCGAGGAAGTTGGTTTAGAAGGACCACACTAACATCCACCGAGAGCATAACTTTTTATGGGACTGATTGTGGCTCCCTCTTTTGAGTGCATAGATCTTTCAGAAACTTGGCGTAGGCTAGGACATGTTGAATCGCATAGAGGAGAGGGATGTTAATATGGACTTATTGAAGAGCTCATTGATCTCTTCGTTGCGAATCTCTTTCTTTTTTCGCAACGGCCTGACTTTGAGTGTGGTTGAAAAGGGGACCACAGGTTGGTTCACTAAAGGTTCTTCTTCTAAAGTTTCCTTTCCTTATTCCCCCCCCCCCCCAACTTAGGGTCTTCCTGCTCCTTTTCTACTTCTTCAATTTTCTTCTTCTCATACGAGTCTTGTAAAATTCTCCCACTCCTTAAGGTTGTAACAGCTTTAGCATTTTCAAACTGGGGGCTCTTAGGAGGTGGTTAAATTTGTTGTGGAGGAAAACCCGGTGGCTTTTTTCCTAGGGTTTGCAACCGGTTGAATCGGTAATTGCCCCACTTCTCTCCTTGCATTAGTTTCGGCTAGCTGTCCTATTTCGCTTTCTAACCTAGCAATAGACTGGTGCTGATTTAGGATCAACTGCTGAAGCTGCATGAATTGGTCATCTACTATACGGGTTGAAGGAGGTTGTGGCTAGGCCTAATACGATTGGGCTGGTTGGTTCCTAGGGTACATCTTCTTGAATTGGTTCTGTACTTGTGGCCTCTAAAATTGCTGGGGCATGGAGTTAGATGGATGATACTTCTGTTGGGACTGTGTGTAGGTTTGACATGGTTGATCCGGTTGAGTCCTAGGGTAATCATTATACTCTCAGTGAGTTTGGGCTTCTGACCATTGAGAGTGCACATTTGGCAGGGGGTTTCTTGGGCTTGGGCCCCATAAGTGAAGTTGGGTTGATTTTCCCACCCAGGATTATATGGGCGAAAGAATGGGTTATCATTGGGTTGGAAAAATATGTTGGCCACATGTACTTGGTCTGGAATGACTAGTTGACATGGGCCCGCTGCAAGGCACTAGCTAACATGATGGGACAGGCTTGCATGGATGGAACATGTTGGATAGGATGACAAGGTTGGGTGTGGGCCACTTTGTTGACGAAATGCAAGGACTTGATCAGGTCTTTGGCCATCCCATTAATCTTGTCTAGTTGTTGAGACACATGGTTCCAATCTATCCGTGGCTTAGGTTGGAAGTAGTTTCTCATTCCACAAACTCTGGCCATTGAGTTCATTTTATTTTATTTTGTTTTAACCCCCCTTTTTCTTATTTTTTTTTGAAATTTGAAATTTAAATTTCCAATTTAGATTTTGAAATTTAAATTATGCAATTTAAACTCAAATTTGAATTTTAAAATTTTTGATTTTCTCTTTTTGATTTTTATTATTTTTTCTTTTTTTTATTTGAAATTTGAAATTTAAATTTTTGAAACTTAAATTCAAATTTAGATTTTGAAATTTAATTCCTAAAATTTAAATTCAAATTTGAATTTTTAAATTTTAACAAAAAATGCAAACAATTCAAACACACGACCTATGAGCTGACATAAGGTTTCCTAAACTAGTGGTTCAACCAATGTCAATCCTCTTAGGTTCACTTGGAATTACACCACTTCCTTTGGTTAGCCAGGTAAGAGGTGGGGATGTGGGAGGCTCCCCTTGCCCTCGCAAGGACCTAATTAAGTAACCACAAAACCCGCTTAGGCTTAGTTCTTTAACCTCTTTCCTTAGACACCAACCGCCGGTTATGGAAAGTAATCACAAGCTTCCCTAAAATTCAGCACACCTTTGAACCCAAAGTGAAGCTCCCTAAAGGATTTTGCTATCCAAATTTTAAATTAGGGTTTAGGGTACCGCACATGAAGGGTGGTGATTTTTGGGCCAAGGAAGGGTAATGAAATCCCCACCTTATCTTATTTAAGTTGGATTGCCCTTAAATGGATTAACGAAAAAGAAACAAAATAAACAAAAAAAATGCCACTAATTAAAATGCATGAACAATTATTTCTAATATTCGATTCAGTAATTAAACATAAAATAATAAAGCAAACTAATTAAGCAAAAGGAACAATTAAAATAATAAAAAGAAAACCTAACACATTCACAAGTAACAATGATAATTTCAGTATTTAAATAAACCTATATGATGCATGCTCTAGAATATCACACCCTAAATGTTGGAATGCAAATGCAAAACTTTTAAAATATTAATTATTTTTTTTTTATTTTTACTTTTTTATTATTTTTTGAAATTTGAGATTTGAAATTTAAATTTTGAAATTGAAATTGAAATTGAAATTGAAATTCAGATTTGAATTAAAATTAAAATTTAAATTCAAATTTGTAATTTAAACTCAAATTCGAAAATTTGAACAATTTCCTATTTAACAATTAATTATTCAATTAAATAACTAAAAAAAAGAAATTAAATAAAGCAACAAATAATTATTGCAAATAGAAAATAAAAAAAATAATTATGCTAAAAAGAATTAACACCTACCGAAAGTAAATTCTAACAAGAGAAAAAAATAGCTACTCAAAAGGTGAAACCGAAATAAAATAAGAAAAACGATTTTGTGGCAATAAAAAAATAAAATAAACAATTTTTTTATCTAAAATTAAAAAACAAACCTACTAAAACAGAAATTAGAACATGAAATTAAAATCAAGAAGAAAATAGATCTAGAAACAAAATGAAAGAAAAATAATACTAAAAAAATAAAACGGATCTAGAAAAAAATTAATTAAAAAATTGAAAATCACTATTCTACCAAAAAAAGAGTTCAAAAACAAAAATAAAAAAATCAACAATAAAAATGGAACGACTACACCTGAAACGCAATCCAATTAATCTTCTCTTCTCTTCTCTCCCGCAGTTCCACAATGCTCTGGTACCCCACCTTTTGCTATTTCATCATGCAAAATCAAAGAGAAGTAAGAATTAAAATGAGATAACGAATCAAGTAATAAAACAAAAATAAAAAAAATAATGAAACAAATCCGGATAAAGCAAATAAAAATTTTTCTCCGTTACTTCCCCGACAATGGCGCCAAAAACTTGGTGTGTCCGGAAGCGTATCATTAACCACTTCAGAACACCAGTTTTAATATTTGTAAGTTTCTCTATTTCTCATAACAATTACAAACGTAGTAAATGGTGAGAACGGGTCGTATCCATAGGGAAGCGAGGCTAAAATCGTTATTTACTTAAATTTGGGAAAGAGAACACAATTGAGAGTTGCAGAAACACAAAATTTAATTAATTAAACTAAAATTCATTAAAATAAAATTCGAACAGTGCTGGAAGTGAAAAGTGCAAAAAATGTAAACAAATAACAGAAATAAATAAATAAAAGGAACAAAATAAAAAGTCTGTAATCCGATCAGAGGTAGTAGTCTCTAGATCTCTCCTTTGACCCTCGAACTTCTCGAGCTAGGTGTTCCATCTTACCTGACCAAATTCTAGATCTGCAGAAAAGAAAACAACAATCAAACTGAATGAAAGTAAATTGCAAAAAGGAAAAAAACAGAACTGGAAATGAAAGAACAGAAATTAAATCTAAGACTAATGGTTGGGATCTGAATCCTTAGGCGGCAGTAGTGGCTTAGGTGAATTGCAAGCAGGAACCCCTCCTCTTGCTTGGGCATCCTCCTCTTCCTCTACCCTTGAACTTTTCAAGATTGGCCTTTTGTCTTACTTGGGAACAGAACCCAACCCCTTCTTAGGAGCCCTTGGGTCCTTTTTATAGAGAAGGGTGGATACAACTGGGATTAGAGAGAAAGAGGGGGGCGGCAACTGGGTTTTAGCAAAGATATGGGTGCCCTAGGGTTTCTGATGAAGGGTTAGGATGGTTTTGGATTGATCATAAGGCTGAAAAGAGAAGGAGAGGGCACCCAATATTATGTAGGGCTAAGATTTGGGCACCTAGAAATGGAGGGTGGAGATTAAGGCACCCAAGGTTGAAAGGTAGAGATTAAAAGGAGTGGGTGGCGATGGAGAATGGAATAGAAGGCTGAGATCTAATGGCTAGGTGCTGAATGGTGAGGATTAGGAGTTAGGTGGCGCCCTAGGGTTAAAAAGCTAAAAAGAGAGTGCCTTAAAATGAATAGTGGAGATTAGAAGGGATGGAAGGTGGAGATTGAACAGCTAGGGTCAGCTAGGGTTTGCTAAGGATGAAAAGAATGACTTAGAAGGTGCCCTAGGGTTTGCTAATGAGAGGGGAGCATGCTAATTCTTTGGATTACCTCTCTCCTCCGGGATCTTGGTGTCACTTTCTCCGAGGCTCCTACTATTTGGTGTGATAATATTGGGGCTACCTATCTTGCTGCCAACCCCGTTATTTGTGCTCACACTCGGCATGTCGAGGTTGACTTCCACTTTCTTTGGGACCTCGTTCTTGCACATCGTCTGTGTGTTCGGTTTATTTCCTTCGGAAATCAGATTGTTGACATACTCACCAAACCTCTCGCGGGTGATCGGTTTTGTTCATTATGAGACAAGCTCCGTGTACTTGATGAGCATGGCACTTGAGGGGGCGTATTGGAGATACACCTCCATGTGTATCTCCTTGTTTGATTAGATATTTATCCTTAGGATAACAATTATCCTTTGATACTTTGGATAATTGTTATCCTAATGAGATGTACTCTCTTGGTTCTTATCTCTGTAAAACTCTATCAAAGATGGAGTTCTTTTTGTTGTAAACCTCCTCTCTATAAAAAGATTAGGGCTGATGCCTTTCTCATCGTGCCTAACTATTCTTTCAAGATCATCAATTCTATCTATGAGTGGCTTTTCACAGGTATCTACGGAGATCCTAGAGGAGGAGGGGAAATGTTACACGAAATTGCTAAAAATTTTGATGTGGCATGGGGGACTTTAATGCAAATTCTTGTAGTGAAGAAAAAAGCGGGGGGCCATGGCGGAAGTCCAAAATTTGTGTTAACTTATTGACCTTGGCTTCTGTGGGTGAAGGTTTACTTGGACCAATGGGCGCCATGGCCTTGCAAATATTACTGAGAAGTTGGATCGATCGAGCGTTAGAAAATGCTGAATGGAGAAAGTTGTTCCCTCAGGCTCAGGCTCTGGTCTTTCACTTGCCAGCTATTCAATCAGACCACTGCCCTCTATTGCTGAATAGCGAAGGTGATTCCCATCCAAGGAAACATCAGTTCAAATTTGAAGCCACGTGGCTCTGTGATATAGCAGCTGTAAACAAGGTTCAAAGTATCGATACGATATGCCTGATATGGGGCGTATCGTATCATATCTTTTAGAATAAGATACAAGATACGACAGGAATTTGAAAGAATGGTAGGATCCATCTAATGGACGCCATAAAGGTTGCGGAATGGGTGGGGCGAATTT
>NW_010729720.1:13441-37575 GCF_000365185.1 Nelumbo nucifera
CATGAATCAAATATGTATCTTTATTCATTTACAATAAACTCATAAAGTACATCATTCTGATTGAAGCTAAGGGCATACAAAACTGTCTAACAATTTCCTTATTGGTTTAATGGGTAATTATGTGGAATTAAAAAAATCAAAAAATTAGGAAATTAGGAAGGGGGTTTGGAGTAGGGGTGATCATTTCAACCCGACCCGGCCTGGCTCGGAAATTCCAGGCTTGGGCCTAGGTTTTGTGTTCAGGCCCAGCCCGGGCCCGGGCCCACATCAGACCCACAAATTTTAGGGCCGGGCTTGGGCTTAATACTTCAAGCCCAGCCCGCATGTATTTAATCTTACAATTTTGTGTATAATGTATACATATGTATACATGTTATTTTACATTTTATTATATATTTTATATATAAATATTATAACATGACATGTATAATTTATATTATATGTATTATTTTCTATTATATAATCTATATAATAAGTTTATATGCATGTTATGTCATTTAATATATAGATATGTAATGTTTTATATATGAGTGACATTGGCCTGGAATCATGCCCGGCTCGTTCCAGGCCCGTATAGACCTGGTCTAGGGCTTATGTTTCAGGCATGGAACCTTGGGCTGTGTCAGGCCCAGGCCTAAGCTATAGCCCTCGTCATAAGTGCAAAGCTTGGCACGGCCCAACCCATGATTACCCCTAGTTTGGAGAAAGGAGAGGCATAGTGACGTGGGACCCGTGCAATGCACGACCTTTGTTAAGCGAAAGCTAAATAATATAAACACATTAGAGTAGAAAATTGTTTTATATTTTGACTTTTTAAATAATTAATAATTATTTATATTTTATATACTACTTTTAATATATTTTTGTAATACAAAAATAACAATAATTACTTTCAGGTAGGGGTGTTCATCAATCCGACCAACTTCACCCAACTTGACCTGAGTTGGTTGATTTTCTAACATTCTTCGATCGGCTTTGGTTTAGCAATTTCCCAACCTGACCAGATTGGGTCAGTTTTGGTTTGGCCATTTGTAAACTGACCAAAACCAAATAGAGCCAACCATATATATAATTTAATATCTTATATTTTTATATAATTTTTTAATATGGGAAGTGAGAAATTTCTCATATTTCTTAGTCTAAAATATTTTTATATTGTAGATTTAATTGTTTTAATTTATTTTTTTAGTAGTATCAATGTACATTTTTAAATTTAAATTTATTTTTTTAAGTTTAATTCTTTTGTACCTATTGGCCAAACCAAAAACTGACCCAAACCAATATAGCCTGAGTTGGAAGGTTTTCACAATGGTCGATTGGTTTTTGGTGACCAACTCCCTAACCCGACTCGGCCGATTTGGTTGGCCAAACTGCTTGAAACTGGACCAAACATACCCATGAATACTCCTAATTTCAACTAAATTAATAAATAACAATAATTTAATCTCCAACAATCATTGAAAATTTATAACAAAAATACACAATTATTGAAATTAAATTTATAATGAAAATACAATAAATAACTAATAAAAAATGCAATAAACACAAAAATTATGAAAATACAATAAAAACTGAAAAATATATTAAATTAGTGAATAAATAATGTAATATCCAATAATACTTTAATATTTAATGGATATTAATCAATAAATTATAGCCAAAATACATAATAACTAAAAGTAAATTTATAGCAAAAATACAATAAATATAATAAGTACAATAAATTAAATTTAAAAATTTAAATAACAATAGTTTAATCTCCAATAATTATTGAAATGTTTTTTGTTAAATAAAAAAAACAAAAATGGAATTATATATAATTATTGAGAATACAATAAATATTAAATTTATTATATATGAATATATGACAAATATAGATTAATATTTTTAAATTATTATTATTATTAAATATTAATTTTTTTGAAAGTTATCTTCTAGAATTATTAATTGATATGAGTGAAATAATGCTTTTATTATTAGTACATTATTTGAACGTTGTTGCATATTTTTGCTATTTGGAAGCTTCAATACCTCTAAATTGTTTAATCTATTTTTCATTATTTCAATAATATTTAAATAATTTTCCATTATTTATATTTTATACTCTTATTATCAAATATTATTTAATCTATTATAATTGCTTTTGTGTTTTTGAGAAATTCTTAAAGTTATTACATGATTTCTTTATATGATCTGTTTATTTTTAAATAATATTTAAAATATGATTTTGTTATTAAATTTTTTAATATTTAGAATTAGTTATTTACAATATTATTTAGTTATTTAAATAATATCTTTAATTTTTAAAGTATTAATTATTTATTGAATTTAATAATATGCAAGATTATAATTTATACTATTATTACATAATTTCGTTGTTAATTTTGTAATATATAAAATGATTATTATGTAAAATTATATTTTGCATTGTTAGTACATAATTTTGTTATGAATTTAATAAAATATAAAATTATTAATAATATGAATATTATTAAATCTATAATAATTATTTTAAATTTATTGTTTAATTTTGTTATAATATTGAAATAATTCTTAAATTTTTTAATTCAAACTTTCTTTAGACAGATGTAGATGAAAATTGGGAGAAACGATAAATAGGAATTAGAGATAATTTAGGAAAAAGTGGGGGATAGTGGTGCACTTGGCTAGATTATAGATAGAGGTTGGTATTATCTATTTAGGAAACTAGGCTACATAGGAAAGAATAAAAAATAAGAATGGGTCTGGATGTAGTGGGCACGTTAGGTAAGCACAATGAGTGAGCACATAATAGCTGTGTGACACATGTCCCGGTTAATGTGCCTTTTATCCAAATGTTTTTGTTCCGTTAGACAGAAATTATCCATTATTTCATTATCTTTGTCAAAATAATTAAAAATAAAAACAATGAAAAAGGAAAACCTAAACGTATTGGGAGTTGGGACTCATTTATATTTTCCTTTTTCATTATTTTTTATTTTTAATTATTTTGACAAAGATAATAAAATAATGGATAATTTCTATCTAACGGAACAAAAACATTTGGATGAAAAACACATTAACTGGGACATGTGTCACACAACTTTTACATGCTCAGTCATTGTGCTTACCTAACGTGCCTACTACATCCGGACCCAATAAGAATGTAGAAAGATAATTGCAAGGAGCAAGGATAGGATGGTGACGTGGCCTAAAGTGATAGTTGGGAATGTATGTGTGTATGTGTGTTAAGGAGGAGGTTTCCCACTTTAACATTATTTGAGTTAGGTAGATAGAACTTTGTCACGTGACTCAATAAGATGCCTTAGTAGAAGAGAAGGAAGAGAAAGTGAATGAGAGAACTGGGAAGAAGTAAAGGAGAAAGAAGAGATCATAGAAGGGGGAATGTGAAGAGAGGGATGCTGATGTGAAACCTAATTGCTTTATAGTATAGTATAGATGTGTGTGTATTTTATAATTAAAATACTATTAAATAAACAGAAAATATTACATATAAAAGGTTCCAACAGCTCCACAATATATATATATATAATGTCATTCCTTGTATCCCGTTATAATCTCGGTGTTAACATAAAGGTGGCCTCACTGTTTTTACAGAAGCCAAAGCAGTAGTTGAAGGCATTGAAGGACATTTGGAACACATTGACCGGAAGTTGCATCATTATCTGGATCAATTTAAAGAACTTTGTTACTATTTTGCTCCTGTAAATATTTTGTATAGGCCTAGGGCACAGACTCTCCCCGCCCATATAATCGCCCAAGTGGCAAAGATTTTAAATTTCTGTTGTTGCTGAGATAACATCCCAGAATGGTTGGACCTAACCCCTGTTTATGCTCTTTAATATAATGTTTTATTTATCTATCTATATATATATATAAAAACTTCCTGCAATCAGATTGCTCTTGTAAATGTACATTTGAAGATTAATGAGTTCTTCTGAAAAGAAAGTACTTCCTACCTGCAAAAAAAATCACATGGCAATAACTTGTTCTTCTTCCATTGCAATTGCTTCTGAGATTATAATTAATAATAAAGGTTTAACTATAATATTATAAATACACCATATCTAAAAAACTTGGGACTAATAAATGTATTAATCAATTAGATAGTACTTATCAAAATTCATGAATGGATGATGATTAATCTTTCCAGCATCATAGTTTTCTCTTAATATAAATAAGCCAAGTCCTTTCACTTTCGTGAGAAAAGCCAAAAAAAAAAAAAGGCAAATTAAATAGCTTTTGCCTACCGTTGGGATTAGACAAGGAAGTTGCATAAATATGATTTTAATGTATTAGTCCTTGAACAAAAGTGGCAGTCCAAATTACCCTGATCACCTGATGTCGGAAAAATAATAAATGCTCTGTGGCTGGTGTCGGAGACCTGCTTCGGGCACTGGGGCCGGGCTGGGCCAATGCCCAACAAAGTCCAGAGTTCACACTGCACTGAAGAATTAAATTATAGGTGTTTTTCGTTGTTTTTTGAGGGGCGTCAATGCTTTTGTTTTCATTTCGTTTTAGAATCGATATATTAGAAAAAAATAAAAAACATGTTTTTAAATTCTGTTTTTTGTTTTCAAAGGAAAAAATAAGTTGGTAAAAAAAACAATACATGTTTTTTAAAATAATAAAATATTGGTTTTTAAAATAAAAACAAATCTTTTAATATAAAAATTATATGATTTATAAAATATGATGTTTAATAATCAGATGAAAACATTTCATATTTATGAAACTATATTTACAAACATGTTTTTTAATTCAGTTTTAATAAAAAACATATAATATGTCTCTTAACCCCTTTTTTTCCTAAAATACTAATTATAGGATTTGATTCTACCTCAATACTAGAATAGAACAAACCATCTAATACACCAACGAGTCAGCTCTCAGTTGGTTGATATATATGGGCATGAAAATTAATGATTTCTTTATTGATGTAACAATTAGACAACAGTCGATATCCTTGGCCTGTCTTGTAAGGTTTAGTAGGAGAGATTCATGAATATTAGTAGTAAAAAGTTGCAACAACCATTAAAGCCATTGTAAAAAACAGTCATAAAAGGTGTTAATCAATTGGCCAGAAAAGAGATTACAATAATAGCGACCCAAAAGGAGTCAAGTGGTTCATAAATAAACACTCAACTACCTTCTTTCTCTCTCCTGCTTAATAATAAAGATGCATGCCTACTTGTTTAAGCAAAGGTGACCGTGCTCTTATTCAGTTCATCTCTCTCTGAGTCTGGTCTACTGAGCTGTGATAGTGCTACGATCTTAATCGAAGCATTCAAAGCTTAAGTCAGGCCTTTCTCTGTAGAGTTAGTGCTGCATCGTCAAGGCGTACAAAATGGCAGTCTAGCTGAAACAATCCGAGAATAAATCAACAAAGGCCCATTTGGTGTGTTTTTTCGTGCAGCTTTTCAGTTGTTTATAAGCCGGGTAAATCAAATTTCAGTTTTTTTTTTCTTCTTTTGGTTTGTGGAAAATCTAGTTGTTAAAAGTTGGAGTACCGAAAAGATGCGAGAAGTCCATTTTAGGCTGATTTTGGAAAATTTCAAATAAAGCTTTTCGTATCTTTCTTGTTTTATTCTCGCACGGAAAGATATGAAAAAACATGTATCTGTCAAACTAGCTTCAAACTGCTCAAATCTTCATACAAAACTTCAATACATCTTTTGCTGTCAGAACTATCATAAAATCTTCCCAAAAAAACGCACCAAATGGGTCCAAAATTATTTTGGGATCAACCAACCCAAGCCTAAACGGAACACAAGTTTCACGGCCACTTAATTTCATTCAATATTGCTACTCTTGATGGGGTTCCGGCTTAATTGCATAAAAAATCTGAGCGTCCAGATTGAATCCATTTTGATGCCCACCTGGCACCTGCTGCTAAGCTAGGAACCAAATGGTCCGACCACCAATTGGCTGGAGACAAATTCACGCACACCAGGCTGGGCTACCTACTTATTATGGATGAATATGTCAGTATTCAGTACAGATGGAGCCCAGTTATAGCCCACAGTGAACACTGCCGTATTTATTTGTGATAGATAGCAGGGTCCAGTGTGCATGATTTTGTTTTCACGGTTGGAAAAGGGAGACAGATCACCAAAAGACTTTCACCCATCTCACTGTCTCTTCTTTAGAAATTAGAAGTGGGATTAATAGGTTGCCCGTCAATCTTGTTATGCCATTGTTTATTAATTATGATGTAATGAATTGGCCCATTGAGCCAGATGGTTGAACCAGTGACCCATCCACCCGAAAAGAAAAACCGTTCAGCCTCCAAGCCTGATTCCAAAAAATTGGTTACTTCTTGGCTTAATAATAGATAAGATTGCGTTAAGATTGCGTTTGTGGTTCTGATCTATCTGGGGGCTGTCATTGGCGCATCTATGCTGCTTAGACCATCCAATAAATGGGTGTTGCATTCTCTCTCTTGAAGACACATTAAGCAAATCATCCGATCCTCACCATTAAATCTGGTATATCCAATTCAATCCAATGCATCTGCACTCTGCAGCCCTAAATATAATTTAATGACATAGCTTATAAGTCAGCAGAAGTATGCAAAGGTTTAAATGAGATCTATCTCCGTGGCCCGTAAAAAGTAAACCTAGCATATATTCAATCAACTGTCCTTAAGTCTGTTTGGTTTGAAAGAGAAGGAAGGGAAATTTCTTTAGTAATGAAAGGGGTTTCCCTTCCTTTTCTTTCAAACCAAACACAGTATAGGCAAATTATTTATTGAAGCTGTTGTTGTTTATCTGCTAAAGGCCAAGCCAAATACAAATGTGTAGTGTAAAACTTTGTATTTTATGTTATTTTATATTTTTACCAATTTTTATTTCAAAATTTACTTTATTTTGTTTGATAAGCTGTCCCAAACTCTTGGTTTCCTGAAATTTTTCTCAATTAGGGTAAAAATTATTGAAAATCATTATCAAAACCATATATAAAACAATAAAAATAATGTGTAGCATGCGCATACATCAATGGGCACCCAATTCATAAACCCATGTTAATAAGACGTTCATGCACTTTAGGGAGAGAGGTCAGGTTGGGCAAAGTTGCTGACATGAATCCAGTCTGACAAAATCCAAACATGGGTTTGGTTAGCATTTTGTTCCTCCCTCCATTACTGCCTTAATCCTACTTTTTATTTATTTTTTTTACTTTTTTTGCTAAATACTTTTTATTGTATTTGAATTAATGAATTCTACTTAAGCGAGACAAACTGTTCAAAGTTTATTTGCTTTTTCAAATTTTTGAAGCCATTAATCATGGACTTATAACTTTTCTTATTAGGGCCCGTTTGGGAGAGCTGAAGCGTTGGTTCAGCTGCTTTGGAGAAGCCTCTAAAAAGAAGCTTCAGAAGAAAGCCATGTGCTTGGGGTGGCAATTTTCCCCATTCCCAACGGGTACCTAGGCTCTCTAACCCAACGGGATCGGGTATGGGGGGTACTTTGGCAGGGTCGGGGTCGGGGATGGGGCTATCCTTGAATCCCCAATTGAGTTCGGGAACGGGGATGGGGAATGCAATCCCCGCCCTGCCTCCACCCCGATTAATATATATATATATATAATATTATATTATTTATATAATATTTATATTACAATATTATTATATTATATATTATTCATTTTTTTTGTACAAGATTAAAACTTAAAAACAAAAACTAATGCTATTCATTCTAAAAAACACTCGACAAACAAAGAGAACCAGAGAACCTTGAACCCTAGTTATTCACTTCTTCTTCTTCCTTCATCTTCATCACCGACTCGCTGACCGCTATAGCTGTTGCCGTCGCCTGTCAGACTCTCTCTCTCTTGTCGCCGACCTCAACTCACAACAGTCCTCTCTCTCTCTCTCTCATCGGTCTTGGATCCCCCATCCCCGTCCCCAAATGGTCACATCGAGGATTCGGGTCTCCGACGGGGAATTCATCCCCGTCGAGGTTGGGATGGTGGAAAATTCCTTTCCCCGACGAGGATTGGGGACAGGGAATGTAATCCCCGCCCCTAACCCGCCCTGTTGCCATTCCTACTTCCAGGCAGTCATTTTTAGCTTTCTGGGTTTTCACCAAGCATGACTCATAGGCTATCCAGATGGGGCCCACCTCACAAAAACAGAAGTAGGGATGGCAATTTCCCCCGTAAAACCGGGGCCCCACCTCGAACTGGGTGGGTTTTCCCTGACCCTAAACAAGGATGGGAAAAATAATTTTTCCCCAAAACGGGTACGGGGCGGGGACAGGTTTTGCATATAATTCCCCGAACCCGAAGGTAGATTAGTAAAATGCTTCTAGGTTTAATATTGATATTTAAAATATCTTTAAGTTTTCCCTAAATTTTTAAAATCCTAGGATCCCATAATTTTATTTTTGAATTACCCCTAAAGTATTATAATTCAATTCTAAAATACCCCCAAATTCCTATATCCTATGTATAAATTGTCCATAAAATAGACAAATTTTAAGTAATTGTCTTGGAGTGGGAAAATTTCAGGGATTCCCCATCCCCGATGGAGAATGGATGCCCCGCCTCGAACCCGCCCCAGCCTGCCACCGCGGACGGAGCGGGTATAGGGCAAGGTATCGTGACTTCGGGGCAGAGACAAGGAGGGGTGCCCAGCCCCAAACCAGCCCCATTGCCATTCCTAACCAAAAGCATCTGTGTAAAAGTCCTCCCAAGCCTTAGTGCCCATTTGGGAGGACAGAACTGAATATTTAGCTAACCGGTTCAGCTGTTTTGAAGCGCTCTGGATAAGCTAGTCAATCTTATAGGCTATCTGTGTGGGGTCCACCTTTAAAGAGCTAGAAGCCGCTGCGCTTCAGAAGCAATTTGGCTGTTGAGGGCCAACAGCCTATGCTGTTGAGAGCTTTTTGGGCTGGACATGTTAACCCATCCACGCCCATATCTATCTTTTTGCCAAAAGAAAATAGGGGCAATTATTATTTTATCTCACTTTCATGGTAATGTGGCATTCCCAAAAACACTTTCAACAGCATAGGTTGTTGGCCCCCCCAACGGCCAAAGATTTTTGTGAGCTTCAGCCCTCCCCTCCCAGGCTCCCACAAATGCAGTTAACGTGACAGGTAGACTTGTTTATGGGCCATGTAGCCCGATGGCCCGGCCCGGCCCGGCCTGCACCCCGATCGGGCTTGGTCATGTAATTACGCCCGTGGGCCTGACCTCGGGCCTAACATAGTAAGCTCGACTGTGTTACGGGCCGGGCTCGGGATTTGTCAAAAAAGCCCGGCCTGACTCAACATTATATATTTTATAAAATACATAATATGTATTTTATATATTATATAAAATATATAAAGAATATAATATTTATTTATAATTTAATATATACATTTTTCTATTTTTTTCTTTATAATTTCTCTCTCTCTCTATTCAGCCACTTCAGCAGTAACATGGGATAAATTTCGGGCTCGGGCCTTAGAAAAATCTGTTAATACAGAGTGAAAGCCCGGCCCGAATCCAGCCCGGCCCGGCCCATGAACAGGTCTAGTGACAGCTCTAGATACTTATACCCTTAAAAGTGCCAATAAAGGTTCCCTTAAAAAGGTGGGAGAGGAAACAAATGGAACAAGTTTTTAAATATTTGGTATTTCAGGTTGTTTCAGACCCTTTTTAGGCATTTTTATGAAATTTTATTTAATTTTAATTATTTTATTAAATATCTAGTGTTTTTATATTTATTTTGTTAAGGTAATAATATGCTGAAATTTCTGTAAAAGTAAATAGCCAAAGTCCTGAAAGTTCGGATGGAATAAGCTCTTATATTTTATATGTTATGCCAATAACCTTCACCAAAATCAAAATTTTATCGATATAAAACTATGACAGGGAAATCAATGGGGTTCTATTTACCTAGTGGAAGATTTCATATTTCTTGGCCTTGGACTTCTATAAACAACTTTCCTTCTCTCTTTTCCCAATTGGTAGGGTTTCTGTTTGGTTGAAGTCCGGATCTCCTGAAAGCAAAAACTTTGAGAACATGAAATCCTACATCTATTTTGAATTCATAGGAGATGTTACCAATGTGCTAGGATGTTCATCTTTATTCACAGGGTTTTGCTTTCAGGAGATCCTGTCGCAATTTTAGCATTTGGTTGCATGTAAAATGAATGAAAAAAAAATGTTGCCTGACGGTATTTGGTTGCTAAAAAATGGATGTGGAAAATGCTGTTTTCCAAAAGCTTTCGCCATTTTCCCTTCTCAAAAATA
Source organism: Nelumbo nucifera (assembly GCF_000365185.1). The sequence goes on from NW_010729720.1 coordinate 23,687, forward strand.
AAATAAAACAAAACAAAAAACTTGCTCATTCTGGGCAAAACTGAAATTATATGAATTATTTGCTTACAGAATTTTTTTTTTTGCTCCCTTGGCCTTATTCTTTTTAGAATGAGAAATGGATCAATAGCAAAGAATCAAGGAAGCCCTTTGGTAGCCCTATCTTCTTTTAAGTCTATTTTTCTGAAAGTGGGGCAATCCTCTTAGTTCAAATCTTGTGACATTAATTTTTCAGCATTAAGAACAGTAGTTAAGCTATATGAAGGAAAATGACTCAATTTTTTTTTCTATTGATATCATTTTTCTTTTAATTGAAAATTGAAATTTCAAAGAACTGTACTTAGATAGATCTATCTCTATCAGAAAAGAGTTGTATTTAATAGGAAAAGAGTAGTACAAAGTTGGAATACAATAAAAGAGAAGAGCATCTTGGATATATATATATATATATATATATATATATATATATATATATATATATCCATGTACAAGGGATGTAAAGATGGCGGGTCTTAATTCAGTTCAAATTTCAAGGATTCACCCTTAAATGGGTCCTAATTAAAACATCAGTCATGCCCAAATTAAATCAGCATGCATGTTTAAAAAAATGGATGATTTTTAAGCATATTATGAGAATTTTTGGGCATACAATTTATTATCATAAAATCATTTTCCAATATCGAATTAAGGGCAGGGGCCGGTATTCTTCAATCTTCAACATTACTTTTCTTCTTTATAAAAAATGCTACATCAGCAAATAATAATAATAATAATAATAATAATAATAATAATAATAATAATAATAATAATAATAAAAATAAGTGAAAATATTTTCAATTTGATTAAAACATAGCATTACTTTTCAAACCAACAAAAAACACAAATTTTGAAAAAGTAAAACTTGTTGACACTATTCAATTGTGGAATACATGTACACTAAAATATTCTATAAAGTATGAATCCTCTTACCTGTGCTGCTTTTAAAGCTCCAATGATCATACCAACCCACATTGATTACCAAAACAAACAACAACCCACATTTAAATTGGATACATGTATCGGGGGTTTTACGAGAAATAAAACATGAGAGACCACCCGGAATTAATTACACATTTCCTACTTTTTCCTTTGGTAATTAACATTTCTAGTTCAGCTTTTAGAAAAAGAAAAACAGTACATAACAAAAATGGTGGCTTATTTGTAATAGTTTTATTTTAATTTAAAACAAATGGAATTGGAGTAGGAGTATATATATTTCTTCGATCCTAGTAGATTGGAGCTCGAAGAACAACCTTACAACCCTTACAACCCTTCCTCAACATGGTAAAATTATATATATATATATATATATATTCTTCTGAGTTCCGACCAACATGAGAATTCGAATATGAGAGCAGCCATTTCCGATCCATGAAAAAAAAAATGGCCAAATGTTAGGTCTGATTATTGACTCATATGATCATCTGTCAGCTGTGCCTCATCAAATGGATATTTTATTCAGCCAGCACAACAAATATTTGACAAGGCGAGGAGAAATGTGCTTGAAAAAGGAAGAAACTCATTGAAATTGAAGTTGCAGAGAAGTAGAATTCAAACAAGAGTTTTCTAGCTTGCAAAAGTAAACCCTAATTTACTTTTACATTAAAGATTGGTCACCATTTGGCAGACCCATTAAAGAGGAGCTCCGTATATAGCCTTGGTTTTCCACGTGGCAAAATACTATTGAGCCTCAGCATGGACCAATAAGATGTATGTGTAGGGCAGAGGCGTGTAAGCCATGGCCCTCTCCCCTACTCTCGGTTTCTCCCAACTTCCTAAGTTTTGTTAGTCGAGAGAGAGCCGACTGATGACTCACACTGTTTGCTATCAATGGTCATGAATAGAGAGAGCTTCATCTTTATCTTCATAAACAAACAAAGGTTGACGTGATCTGGAGATCATCACAACTCTCACACGCCATGTTTCACTTCATGCTTGTGCCATCTTGTGGAGGAAGCACAAATCCCCACCGCCTGATGTGGACGTACAAAGTGGGTCTCCTTTAATCCTCCTCCCATTTTAAGTATTGAGTTGAACTCTTCAGCCTTCCCTCTTCTCTGATGAATTAAATAACATCTCTGTCTCTTTCTCTCACTCTCCAATCTTCTCTCTGGTCACGAACGGAGAGTAGCCCCTCCTCCTTTCCTGTCTCTCATGATCATGGAAGCTCGTTGCAAACTCAATAACGACCCTCAGTCGACCCATTTCATTAGCAGTTTCCCTTCGAACCTCCTACTGAACTATGTCTTTCCGCTGCTTTTCGATTTCCTCGGATTTCTTACTCTCTCAGTTGTGGTCTTCATGGAAGCTAGTTTCTTCCTATATCGATGGAGACCCATGTGTCATCTCCTGCCATTGTCTTGTTTAATTGCATACCTTGCGTTTGAACGCTTCCTTTCAAGGGCCCCTACTTATCTGGTTGATTTTTCTTGTCTCAGACCGCCCGGCTTCTGCAGGGTCCCTTTCTCGACTTTCATCGAACATGTTGCCATGATGAAAAGCTTCGACGAAGCGAGTGTCGCTTTCATGGCCAAAATCATCACTACATCTGGACAAGGAGAAGAGACTTACCTCCCACCTTCTCTGCACTTCCTCCCACCACGAACCCACCAACTGGAATGCCTTAAAGAAGTCCATATGGTCCTTTTCCCTGTCATGGACGACCTTCTCTGCAAAACTAAGATTTCTCCACGTGACATCGACATCCTCATCGTCAACTGTAGCGGCTTCTGTCCATCTCCTTCTCTCTCTTCCATCGTCGTCAACCGGTACGCCATGAGAGCTGACATTAAGACCTTTAACCTCTCTGGAATGGGGTGCAGTGCTGGGGCGATCGGCATCAATCTCGCCAGCAATCTGCTAAAGATTCACAGGAACTCCTACGCCGTCGTTCTAAGCACGGAGATCGTCTCCACCGGCTGGTACGACGGAAACGAGCGATCCAAGTTGCTCCTCAACTGCCTCTTCCGCATGGGTAGTGCTGCAATCTTGCTTACCAACAGAAAAGAAGCCGAAGAGACGTCGAAATACAAGTTATTTCGAACAGTGAGAACTCAGAGAGCATTCGACGATAAAGCCTACCTCTCCGCAATACGGGAGGAGGATTCCAAAGGCATAACCGGGGTTACCCTCACCCGAGATTTACTCAAGGTCGCCGGCGAGACACTCCGGTCGAACGCAACAGTTCTCGGTGCATCGATCTTGCCTTTATCAGAGAAGGTCCGTCATAGTCTCTCGGTACTACGGCAGCGATTCATCAACCCATGTAAAGGTGTTTACGTGCCAGACTTCAGGTCTGTGATACGGCATTACTGCATACCAACATCGGGGATAGCGGTAATCAGGGAGATAGGTAAAGGGTTGAAGCTGAGCGAAGAGGAGATGGAAGCAGCGATGATGACGTTCCATCGGTTCGGAAACCTGTCGTCGTCGGCGATGTGGTACGAGCTGGCTTACATGGAAGCCAAGGAGAGCGTGAAGATAGGTGACAAGGTGTGGCAGCTTGGAATGGGTACTGGGCCCAAGTCCAATAGCGTTGTGTGGGAGTGCCTAAGGGACATCGATGAAAGGAAAAGAGGCCCATGGTATGACTGCATCGATCGCTATCCTATCACCGTTGGTGGCATACTTTGACGATCAAGATGATGATGATGATCACTACACTTATATAGCTGTAGCTGCCTGATGTTGAAAACTTTTGTTAGTTTTTAAAAGACTTTAGACTTGGAGTGTTTGGTTTTGTTTTGAATTTTGATGTAATGGGCAATTTTATTTTTATGGGCTCGGCCTCTGGGCACACAATCTGGGCCGGGCCAGGATGGATTCAACCCGAGAAGAAAAAACAAAAATCCAGATCCACCCCCGACTTTATTATTAATGTAATAATGTAACGGCAGCAGAGAATTAAATACATGAAGCAGCACGAATAATTGCTTTTGCTTTCAGTAGCTTTTATTCTCGAAGACAAGACTTGAATTTAAAACAAAACAGCAACAGCCAACGGGGATCATCACAAGAATTTAAAATTTATGGGATGAAGGGTTACAGCAAATATAGATTCTCTGATATTATGTCACCAACCAAACCAAAGTGGACGATGTTAGAATGTAGGTTCCTTCAATGCTATTGCTAACGTTTCCTCTTCTTTTGTTGAAAGCGGTGGCAAATGGGGTCCACATCTACTACCCAACAGCCAATGTACAGCTGTAGCATCTTGTGCTTAAGTGTGACTAGCTAGCATATCCTGGTCTCCCCCGCAGACCACGGTTCAAAATTGACAACACTTTCGATCTTTTTATAGTTCCATGTGTAAGATAACGTCTTGTGAGTAACAGATTCGATATCCTCTCATAAAATTAATTAAAGGGACCCACATTTGCTATTCACTTTTCTGCCTGCGCCCTATTCACGCTACATTGCAGTTGTACATTTCACAATATAAGATCACGATGGGTAGGAAATTCGGCTTAAATTAAAAGGCGGTATTTGATAAATTGAGAATCGAACATTAATGGTGGTGTTGTTGATTAATGAAGATGGTGTAGATTCTTAGCCAGACAAAATTTTCAACAAAATACCTATTGTGCTCACACCGTTTTTACAAAATGTTGTGTATCAACAAAATTAACAATACTTTCAATCTTTTTATAGTGCCACAAAAGTTTGGCTTATATTGTTGTTTTTTTTATGTTTTATTTATTTTTTTTTCAAAACTGATTTAGAGGAGTCGATTTAAGTTTCGGCTACCTCTGAATCATGACTTGACTTGATATACCTTCTGTAGAAGTGTATGGGAAGGCCCCAATACAATATATATCATTTGATATAGGTCGATACACGACATTTTAAACCTTAAATGCCATATATAAGACAGCATCTATCTTATGAATAGTAGATTCAGTCTCCTCCCACGCAATTAAAGAGAATCCTGATTTCCAACTCACTTTATTTGCCTGCGCCCTATCCACACTACAATGCGGCCACACATTTCACGATACAAAATCACCATGTGCATTTGCAATTCAAGGCGAAGGTAGAATAGGGCCCTTTCCACCACACACTTCACTGCGACTACACATTCCACAATACAATATCATTATGTGTATTTGCAATTCAAGGCGGTAGGGCACTTTCCACCACACATTCACTGCGGCCATACATTTCACAATACAAGATAGATATGTGCGTTATATAATTCAAGACAGGATAGAGTAGCACCCTAAACACACTACACTGCCACCGCACATTTCACAATACAAGATCGCTATATGTGGCTGTAATTTAAGGCAGAACATGGATAGAGAATAGTGAGTAGGATATCCAACAAAAATTTTAATAAAATACCTCTAATTTATTGCAAGACTTTACTGTGACATAAATTGATCCATGAAATTTAAATGTGGATGAAAAATTAAGGTAAAGCCCAGAACTGAACCAAAGTAGCCAACCATGACTCAAATGAACACTTTTTGCACTGTGGAATGAATCAAATAATTTACACCATTTACCAAATGATCCGTAGTACCAAACAACCTTTAAATCTACCAATTTGGTCAGTTTGACCCATTTAATATTTGGGATGTTTTTACATGGATGTGTTGGAGTCACGATCGGATTCATAACAATCCCTAAATCTATTAACTTGGTGGCTATGACCCGTTCAATATTTTGGATTTTTTTCGACGACACGTGTTGGCATCGGGCACTCGGGCCATCCATTTAAATGCAGCAAAGATAAATATTCGGACCGAACTAAATTCAATAAAATATTTCTTAAGCGGTGCGTGCGTTGAGCTTGCACCACGTAAACTCACACACGTCAGGAACGGACTCTTTTTCGTTTGAATAAAAAATTATCTCCACGATCCATTTAAATGCAATAAGATAAATATTTAGACCGGGCCTGGGTCGAACTATTAATGAATTAAGAAAAATTATCCCTGCTGGATTGTCGATGGGTGTTTTGGTTAGTAAACCTGTCGATGGGTTAGATTCGGGTCGTGCTCTGTAGGCCCCAGCCCGAGCCCAAGCCTGTTCAGTAATTTGAAAAAAAAATTTGTTTATTTTATAAAAAAATTATTTTATTTATATTAAAAAACTTTAAAATCCAAAAATATAAAAGATCTTATTATTATTTAAAAAAGGAATAAAGAAAAATATATTATATATTTTTTATTATATAATATATTATTAAGTTAGAGCTGGGCTCGGGTTAGATTTTTCTGAAAAAGTCCGAATCAGCCTGAAAAAAGGTCAAACCTGGTGTTTTGGGCGTGAGCCTGAGACCACAAGCCTAAAGTCATCTCCGAGCCCAACCCAGAATAGGTCGGGCCAGACTGGCTTGTTGAGCTACTCGGCCCATGGTCTATTGGTCTGCAATTTAAAAGAAAAAAATAAGAATTACGACTCCTATGAGAGATTTAGGCATACAATTAAATACCAAAAAATCAATAAAAATTTTCTTAAGCAGTGCCTGCGTTAAGCTTACCCCATGTCTATTCATTTTGATTTTGAACGACTGAAGTGGTTGGATTGAATGAATCATTGCTTTATCTTTTAATAAATAATATATTGGTATATAGTCAATGTTTTGTAACATTACCTCTTCCCATTAAATCTCTCTTTTATTCTTAAGGCTGTGTTTGTTTGTGATGTAAAACCTAGTTTAATGTAGTTTTATACTCTAGTTCGCTTTTGTATGTATTTGAATGGAATGTAAAATAAGAATGATAATTGATGTAAATGAGCATTTAATATATTTTTATATCAATAATCAATGTGAAGATTACATCGAAAAAAAATGATGTAAAAACCTCTCAAACTCTCCATCAGTGTAAAAGTAACCTCCCTCTTCTCCTCCGAAAAACTGTTGTGTCAATGTTGTGGTTTCAATCTTCTCTAGCGCCCTCCTATTATTCAAAATGGAATACTCTTGCAGTCATATAAGGGACATTAGGGATGGAGGGGTGGTGTGTCCAGAAACGTGTTGTTAAACACTCTGGAACACCAGTTTAAACATTTATAATTTTTACCGTTTCTCAAACAACTACTAATATACACTCAAATCTAGACAAGAGAACACAAGAGGGAAGTGCAAAAATATATAAATTAATTAATTAAATTGAAAAAAATATAAAATTCGAACAGTACTGAAAGTTAAAAGTGCAGAACATAAATAAATACAAAAGTAAATTAACAAAAGAAACGAAATAAAAATCTGTAATCTGATCAGAGGTAGTAGTCTTCGGATCTCTCCTTTGAACCTCAAACTTCTCGAGCTAGGCCTTCCGTCTTACCTGGCCAAATTGCAGATCTGTAGAAAATAAAACGAAGATCAAACAGAATGAAAATAAATTGCAGCAAGTAAATAACGAAACTAGAATTGAAAGAATAGAAATTAAAACTAAAATAAAGTAAAAGTGGTTGGGATCCGATTCCAGAGGTGGCAGTAGTGGTGTTGGCAAACTGCAAGTAGGAACCCCTCCTCTTGCCTGGGCGTCCTCCTCTTCCTCTACCCTTGAATTTCTCAAGATCAACCTTCCGTCTTACTTGGGGGCAGAATCCAACCCTTTCTCTGGAGCCCTTGGGTCTTTTTTATAGAGAATGGTGGATACAATTGTGATTATAGAGAAAGAGGGGGGTGACAACTAGGTTTTAGCAAAAATATGGGTGCCCTATGATTTAGAATGAAGGGTTAGGATGATTCTAGGGTGATCCTAAGACTGAGAAAAAAAGAAGGTACCCAATATTATGTAAGGCTGAGATTTAATGGCTAAAGGTTGAATGGTGAAGATTAGAAGTTAGGTGGCTCCTAGTGTTAGAATGCTAAAAAGAGTGCCCTAGAATGGATGGTGGAGATTAATAGGGATGGAAGGTGAGGATTTAGTAGTTAGGGGCGGCTAGGGTTTGTTAAGAGTGAAAAGAATGGGTTAAAAGGCGTCCTAGGATTTGCTAAGGCGTGGGGAGCATGCTAATACAGTAGGAGGGGCGCCAAATTGGGTTTAGTAGCTAGGAGGCGCCCTCCTGCTTTCAGTTTTTCACAAAAACACCCCCTATCTCAATTGGACTTCACACCAGCTTCCCAAAATCTACATTTCAGCCATGAAAACTTCCCAGTTTTGCATAGAGACCCTCAGATGCCACAACATTGAAATTAGTTGGGAAAAATACACAATTTGACTACTCTAAGGCCGAAAATACCCCTGAATTGATGCCATTAAAGCATCAAAATGCATGGTTATCACAACCCCCAACTTAACCATTGCTAGTCCCTTAGCAATGCAGCCTTAAAATTACACTGAGCATATATCATTCCCATCTCAAGATCATCCCTAACAAAATTAATCAAGCATCCTGATTCTAGCATTCTCAAACACTGTATAGATCAATATTGGACTTTAGGGGTAAAAACTGTCTTGTTTTGAATATTACAGAAACTTAGCTTAAAAAATCTTATTTACCCTTTCATTTGCAAACTGTCTTGATAAGATAGATTGATTTTAAAATCAGACAGGTATTCTTCTTATTATTTCTGACAACAGATTTCTACCCTTGAACTTATTTTTATTGTTACCTTTCACCGTTTTACATGAATCCCGACACTTGCCTTAGATGAAGAGACACAGTTACTAAGTGTTAGTTAAGTGTCTTTGGCATTCCCTTTTTCTGTTTGACACGAATCTCGACACTTGGCTTAGGTGAAGAGACCCAATTACTAAGTCTAGAGTATCCATTGACCTTTTATCCCCGTTTTATTTTTATTTTTTTTGCAACACTGTTTAGGATAGTCCACTATCTCTTAACAATTTGAAAAATTTTATCTAATTTCTCAATCTTTCTCTTCCTATATTAACAGAGGCAAACTTGGGAGTATTAATTTCCAACGGTTTCAACAATATTCAAACAAGACCAATTTTTACTACTATCACTTGCTACCAATTTCTACAGAATTCAATATTCTTTTATTAGTTTCCATAACTTTTTCTGTTTGGAAATCTCTTTTAATGGAAAATTTTAAAAATTTCAGTGCAATTTTACTTCTCCATCTTTAAAAGCTTAGCTTCACAATTTTTTTTTCAAATTTTCTCTCTTTCCTCACCCCCAACTTAAATGCCATTGTCYCYAATGGCATGRCTAGAATGATGCAAAGAAGATTTGGGCCAAAGGGAACAATCAATAGGGTTTTCCTGAGGGGTTCAAGGTCTACCACCTAGTCTCGAATCAAGAAAATAAAAACAAAACTCTAATCCTAAAATTAACTGAAAAAAATTAAGTTGGGTTGCCTCCCAACCAACGCTAAGTTTAACGTCTTCAGCCAGACACATTCGCGCACTTTCTTCATCTAAACTCTTCGACTCACTTTCATCTTCATACAAATAGGGTTCAGACTGGGATAACCAAGGGATAGACAAGTCATCTAAAAAGTCCTCCACTATATCTACCATGAATCCATCTCTCCCTAGGTCTAGATACTTGGAAGAACTAAAAACATTTAACTGGACCTCCTTCTCCCCAAATGAAATGTCCATTTCCCCCAATTTACGGTTAGTGTTTGTATCGGCTGTTGCTAGAAATGGACATCTTAAGATTATCAAGATGTGGTTCAGATCCTCAGTTAAGGTCATGTCTAGGATGATAAAATCCACTGGGAAGTGACAACCCTCTCTTGACAATGACGTCCTCAATAACACTTCGAGGAGTCTTGACTGACCAATCAACAAGTTGTAGAATTATTGGAGTAGGTTCTAACTCACCGATCCTGAACCTGTCATGAATGGACAGAAGCATATTTATACTAACCCCAAGATCCAATAGAGCTTGATCAAAGGTGATTCCAGTGATGACACAACTTATGAGAGGAGCACTAAGGTCTTTCATTTTCTGGGGGAGTTGATTTAGGAGCTGAACTAACATCTGCTGAGAGCATCAATTTTTGTGGGGCCGATTGTGGCTCCATCATTTGAGTACACAGCTCTTTCAAGAACTTGGCATAGGCCGGGACATGTTGGATTGCATTGAGGAGAAGGATGTTAATATGGACTTCCTGACTCCCCTTGTTATGAGTTTCTTTGTTCTTTAGCACTGGCCCAACTGTGAGTGCAGTTGGAAAGAGAACTATGGGTTGGTTTACTATAGGCTCTTCTTCTAAAGTTTCCTTTCCTTCTTCTTTTCCCCCAACTTAGGGTCTTCCTGCACTTTTTCATTAACTCTCTTTTTCTCACACGGGTCCTCTAAAATCCTCCCACTCCTTAAGGTTGTAATGAGCTTGGTATTTTCACACTAAGGGTTCTTAGGAGGTAGCTGAATTTGTTGTGGAGGAAAACCCGATGGTTGATTTCTAGGAGTTACAACCGGTTGACTCGGTATTTTCCCTACTTCTCTCCTTGCCTTGGCTTCAACTAGCTGTTCTATTTGGCTCTCTAATCTATTAATGGACTGCTGTTGATTTAGGATCAACTACTGAAACTGCATGAATTGGTCATCTACTGTATGTGATTGAGGAGGTTGTAGGTAAGCCTGATAAGGTTGGACCGATTGGTTCCTAGGATGCATCTGTTGGAATTGACTTTGCATTTGTGGCCTCTGAAATTGATGGGCCATGGAGTTAGATAGGTTGTATTGGGACTGTGTATAGGTTTGACATGGTTGAGCAAGTTGAGTCCCATGGTAATCATTGTACTCCTAGTGGGTATGTGCTTCAGACCATTGAGAGTGCATATCTGGCAGGGGTTTTTCTTGGACTTGGGCCCTATAATTGAAATTGGGCTGATTTTCCCACCTAGGGTTATATGGACTAGAGAATGGGTTAGCCTTGGGTTGGAAAAATCTATTGGCCACATGTATTTGGTTTGGATGGACTGGTTGACACGGGCCCGTCGCAGGGAACTAGCTGACATGATGGGCCGGGCTTGCACAGATGGAACATGATGGATAGGATGACAAGGTTGGGTATGGGCCACTTTGTTGACGACGTACAAGGACTTGGTCAAGTCTTTGGGTCATACCATTAATCTTGTCCAGTTGTTGAGACACATAGTTCCAATTTATTTGTGGCTCAGGTTGGAAGTAATTTTTCATTCCACAAACTTTGGCCATTGAATTCATTTTATTTTAACCCCATTTTTCTTCTTTTTTTTGAAATTTGAAATTTAAATTTTGAATTTTAATTTCAAATTTAGATATTGAAATTTAAATTCTGAAATTTAAACTCAAATTTGATTTTTAATTTTTTTTAATTCAAATTTTAAATTTTTGAAATTTAAATTCAAATTCAGATTTTAAAATTTAAATTCCTAAAGTTCAAATTCAAATTTGAATTTTTAAATTTTTTTAATTTATTATTATTATTTTTTTAAAGGCAAACAAATCAACCACACGACCTAGGGACTGACCTAGGATTTCCTAAACTAGTGGTTCAACCAATGTGAATCCTTTTAGGTTCACTTGGAATTACACCACTTCCTTTGGTTAGTCAGGTAAGAGGTGGGGATGTCGGAGGCTCCCCTTGCTCTCGCAAGGACCTAATTAAGTAACCACAAAACCCGCTTAGGTGTAGCCGTTTAACCTCTTTCTTAGACACCAACCACTGGTTATGGAAAGTAATTTCAAGCTTCCCTAAAATTCAGCACACCTTTGAACCAAATGTGAGGCTTCCCTAATGGATCTTTCTATCCAAATTTTAAATTAGGGCTAGGGTGAGTCACACGTGGTGGTGATTTTGGGGCCAAGGAAGGGTGATGAAATCCCCACCTTATCTTATTTAAGTTGGATGCCTTTAAATGAATTAACGGAAAGGCAAAATAAACACAACAAAATGCAATTAACTATAATGCATGAACAATTATTTCTAAAATGCAATTCAGCAATATAATATAAAAGAATAAAATAAACTAAGCACAAGAAGAATTAAAACAAAAAGAAACCTAGCACATTCACAACTAACAAAATAATTTCAGCAAATAAATAAACCTATATGATGCATGCTCCAGAATATCAAACCCTAAATAATGGAATGAAAATGCAAGAGAAATATTCAATTTTTTTTCGATTTTTTTATATATATATTTTTAATTCAAAATTTAAATTTTTGGGAGTTTAAATTCAAATTCAGATTTTGAAATTTAAATTTCTAAAATTTAAATTTGAATTTTTTTAATTTTTAATTTTTATTTTTATTTTTTCTTTTCATTTTTTTAAATTCAAAAATTTAACATTTAAATTTCGAAATTTGAAATTCAAATTCAAATTTAAATTGAAATTCAGATTTGAAATTTAAACTCAAATTCCAAAAGTTCAACAACTTCCTATTTAGCAATTAATTATTCAATTAAACAACTAAAAGAAAAGAAATTAAATAAAGCAACAAATAATAATCACAAACAGAAAATAAAAACAACAATTAATTGTGCTAAACAGAATTAACAACTACCAAAAATAAATTCTAACAAACTAATTGCTAATCTAACAATTAAACTGAAATTAAATGATCAAAAAGAAAATTATGCAAGAAATAAATAAAATAAAATAAACGAATTTTATTTTGTATTTTTTTGTTTTTTTAAATAAAAGAAAAACAAAAGTCCAAAAGTTAAACCGAAAATAAAATAAACAAAAGAAAAATATGCTGAAAACAATAGATAAATAAAATAAAGAAAAAAAAATTATTTTATATTTTTTCATTTTTTTATCTGGAATAAAAGAACAAAATGAATCTAAAGTTTAAACCGAAAAGAAAAGAAAATAAAATAAACAAAAGAAATTTATGCTGCAAGAAATAAACTAAAATAAAGTAAACAATTTTTTTTTTTGTTTTTTTTTTTTAAATCTGAAATAAAAGAAAAACACAAGCCTAATAAAACAAAAAAATCGAACAAGAAATTAAAATAAAGAAAGAAGAATAGATCTAGAAACAAAATGGAAGCAAAATAATACTAAAAGAATCGGATCTAGAAAAAAAAATTAAAATTCAAAAATACTATTCTATCAAAAAAAGAGTTTGAAAATAAAAATAAGAAAATTAAAAATAAAATGGAATGACTACACCTGAAACGCAATCCAATTTCTCTTCTCTTCTCTTCCGTCCCGCAATCCCGCAACGCTTCGATACCCCACCTTTCGCTATTCCATCCTACAGAATCTAAGAGAAACAAGAATTAAAATGAGATAACAGATTAAGTAATCAAATAAAAAATAAAAAATAATGAAACAGATCTGGAAAAAGTAAATAAAAAATTTTCTCCGTGCTTCCCCAGTAACGGTGCCAAAAACTTGGTGTGTCCAGAAGCGCGTCGCTAAACATTCCAGAACACCAGTTTAAACATTTATAATTTTTACCATTTCTCAAACAACAACTAACGTAGTAAATGGGTGAGAATGGGTCGTATCCACAGGGAAGCGAGGAAAAAAATTAATATACACTCAAATCCAGACAAGAGAACACAAGAGGGAAGTGCAGAAATATAAAATTTAATTAATTAAGCTGAGAAAAATATAGAATTTGAACAGTACTGAAAGTTAAAAGTGCAGAACATAACTAAATACAGAAGTAAATTAACAAAAGAAACGAAATAAAAATCTGTAATTCGATCAGAGGTAGAAGTCTCTAGATCTCTCCTTTGACCCTCGAACTTCTTGAGCTAGGCCTTCCGTCTTACCTGGCCGAATTGCAAATCTGCAGAAAATAAAATGAAGAACAAATGAAATGAAAATAAATTGCAGAAAGTAAATAACGAAACTGGAATTGAAAGAACATAAATTAAAACTAAAATAAAGTAAAAGTGGTTGGGATCCGATTCCAGAGGTGGCAGTAGTGGTGTTGACGAACTGCAAGTAGGAACCCCTCCTCCTCTTTGTTA
>NW_010729721.1:10205-25463 GCF_000365185.1 Nelumbo nucifera
GGTGATTTGCGATCACTCTTGGACGAGAAAAAGGGGAGAAAGAGATGAAAGGGGGAAGGTTACCAAGACTGGACTGAAGCATGCAATGGACCAGGCCTCGTATAGAGAAGAAGAAGAGAAATTCAATAGTTAGTTTCTCTTGTTTTGCTTGAGTTTTGCCTTGCCCGAGGACAGGCAAAGTTTAAGTGTGGGGGGATTTGATGAGACTAAAAAGAAACCTATTTTTATCTCCTAATTTTCATATTTTTACATTACTTTAGCACTTAAATGGACTAATTACTCTTGTATTTCGACTCAGGGCAATAAAGAAGGCAATTGGAAGAAAACAGGGCAAATCGGGTGATTTTTCACAGTTTCGGCGACAGTCAGTAATCTGCACATAACTCTCAATTTTAGACTCCGAATTAGACAATTCAAGAAGATTTAGAAAGATGAAAGAAAGGCCCACAACTTTTATGTTTTGGATTTTGGCAGATTCGGTCTGCATCGAGTATGAAACTGGGCCTGAAATCAGAGCAAGTTTGTAGCCAGACCCATTTCACAACTGAAGCCCAACTCGCAGAAGAACCTGGAAGYAGCCCAAGTTATCAGAGAAGCCCAACTTGGATGCAAGAGCCTAGAGTCCTAATTCGAATGTAACCTCCAAGGAGGGAGAGAGTCTTATTAGATCTGAATTTTAATTGTAATCCTATAAAGATAAGAAGGTTGGGGATTAGATAAGAGATAGGATAGGTTTAGTTCAAAGAAGATCAGGACTCCCTGAAGATAAGATGATCTCCTAGAAGGAGTTGGAAAACAGCCCTCTCCTTTGGCTATATAAAGAGGGGGCCAGACCAGCTCTAGCATCAGTCACCCCAAGATCCAAGAGATCACCAAGCAACTCAAGCTACCAAGAGAGCAGTTCAGTCATAGAGAAGAAACACATGGAGGGTTCGAAGATCATGAGCAGCTAAACTTCCCTTTTCTGGTTCAAGGGGGGAGGTCCGATTGAGTGATTGTGAGGTTCTGTATTTAATTTCAGTTCTTGTTTTCTAATTCAAGTATTCATTGATTCTGGTGCATATTTTCATTGGATGTTAATGTTAATTAGACTAACAAACTGAATTAATGTTGATTTTCCTATTGCTATCCATGATTTTGGTGATCCGTAATTGTCACGAATAGTGGTACAAGTAGCAATTAGGTTAATATCTTTTTGGGTCAATTGTTCGTGACAGCCTTTGACCAATGTATTGACATGGTTTAACCTAAAAGGAATCGATGGAACAAGATGCAATAATTGCAGCTATCTCAATTATTGTTGTTTTGGTTTAACTGTTTTCACAAATCTTAATGCCATTACTGGTTAATATGGAACACTATCGCACCCAGTTGAGTAGTGAAGTATTGATCGAATGTTGGGTTTGATCAGCTGTATTAGGAAAACACAAGGTTTATTCTGGCTATCCTAATAAATCTAAGGTTAAATGCTTGAATTGCAAGATTTCCTGGGATACCTATGATCGATGGCCAATTGGCAAAACCGAACCCCTGAACCAGAATTCGGTAAGGCTGATTTCTCTTGTTTGCTTGCTATTTCTTCTTTTAATTTCAGTATTTAATTTTCCCACTCAGTAATATTATCCATTCGGCTAAGAGACTACTGTTATCTCCCTGTGGGATTTAACCTAATACCACTTTTACTGCAAATATCTTATTGTGGTACTAGCATTAATTTTGAGGGCTTCGACAAACCCGTCAGTAATCTTTGGCCGAATTATTCTTGTTTCTTGGATTGCTTGAATTGCTTGAGAAAGGGTTTAGGTAATCAAATCAACTAATCAAGAAAATAGATTGAATGCATTTTAGAGATAACATGCATGATTCGTTTGGCATTCATTCAACAAGAATGGGTTTCCTACGAATTCTTTGTTCTTAATGCATCTATGGCAATTAAATTTCTGATAGAGATATAGGAATTGTTGCTCATAGATAGAGTGGGTTGTGCCCAAGAGAGGCTGCTCATACAATTAGGGTTTAGCCAACCCAAGACTAAATTCACTTTTATGTTTATTAAATTTCAAATTATTTAGTAAATTGTTATTGATTCGTAATTTATGTATGATATTATGCTAAGTTTATTATTGTTTAAAATTTTTAATCTTGTTATAATTTGTTATTATAAATTAAGTATAATATTATTGTAATTAAATTTTACAATTATTATGAATTTTTTATTAATTTGATCATTTTTAAATTAAAATTATTATAATTAATTATTAAATTTTCAATGACAACATGAAAAATATTACATGTAATTGTAATAAGTTTTCTAATTGTTAAATTTTATTACATTTATTATTTTACTTATTATATTATTTATTTTATTCTTATTAGTCTTTTAGATATATTTTACTCATCTTAATATTATTTGAGATAGAGAAGGAGAGATAGGGGGTTTGGAAAGAGGCATTAGAATTAGGTCGTTTATTGTGAGATAGGTTAGGAGATGTTTTAGGAGGAAGTTTTAGCTGGGGAGATATTTTAGGAGAATTTTCAGGAGAAGAGAGGATTTAGTTGATTGGGAATGTGTGTGTATGTGTGTATGTGTGTGTGTGTGAGAGAGAGAGAGAGAGAGATTTTAGGGATAAGTAAGGGGATTATTGCCCTATATATGTTGTTTCCTTGTTGACTACCATGCTATATATATATACGATTAGTTGTGTACATCAAGCTGCTCCTGACTGTTTTTGTAATGGTTTTTGAATAATTGTTGATCTGGATGGTCGTATTTTCCACCTAGAAAATCATCTGGGCAACTGCTTCCATTTCATTCCCGAATAAGAATTTTAACCAAAACCATTGACCTAGGCGGTTGAACCATTGACCCATTCAACCCGGATGGCTAAAGTAATTTTGGCTCCGGGTCTTTTTCAAAACATTTTTGTTTTGACCCATAACCTTCCGAATAGACCAATAAATGCAGGCAGAATTGATCGCAAAGTCTCCACCATAACCAGCAAGAGACTTCATCAACCAACCAGTTGGCACTCTGCAGCGGCTAAAACAAAAAAAAAAAAAAAGAAAAAAAAACAAAAGTCATAGCCTTTGATTTATTGTTGTGGCCTCACCAAGACGTCAGTTCAAGGTGGGGTCACATCTATATATCAAAGGCTTTGATATTGTTGTTTCAGCACAGCACTAGGACAGTGTGGTAGTAAATCTCGTTTGGTTTCTCCATTCAACAATGCTGCTTCCTTCAATCTTGGAACTATGCAAAGAATGAATAGAAAAATTTAGAGTTGGACTATGATACAAAAGGGACATGATATTTATCAAAATTCATCATGCCTCTACAACTGCATAGATTTTCCCATAAATTTAATATGAACTTAAATTAATTATAATATCAATTTTATATTAGCCCTTTTTGGTTTGACAGAGAATAAGAGATAGAAAGTTGAACAAATTTTGTATAATTCTTTAAGAACTTTCCCTCACTTTCTATTTCTCTTATTTTTCTTTCAAACTAAACACAACCTTAATGTCAACGACATGCAAATTATATGATTCTTGAGTGCTACGCTATGTGTTGTTTAGTTAATTTGATTGAGTTGAGTAATTACTTGACTACATATCGTAGATCCAGCATGCATTGGAAACATCTCTCATACTTGTCATTGGGACATGTCCACAATACACGGTTGGGATGTGCTGTGTAGCGTTTGTGGGGCACACAATGTGGAGTRCAGATGTAAATTCCGGGATCAAACCCATGGAACCGCAGGCTATTCCTTATATGGCTAGTGGGTCTCATTTGCACCCTGCTCTATCTTCACACCTCTTGGTAATCACTAATCCGTCCTATGTAATACTAAGGGGGTGCACTCCAGGCACGGTGGACAGGTTTATGGTAAACCCAAGCCCAACCCAACCACTTAAAACATAGGACCTAGTCCGAGGTGAAGCCCAAACTTCCAAACCCTATTTAGGGTTTGAGATTTAAAGTAAAATATGAATCACCTTAATAAAAGATGCACAGTAACCTAATTACCTATACACCTTTACAGTAACATATAATTGATTTAGGCACCAGTTAGTGTGCTTACATAAGAATCGGTCCGGGCTAGGATTCTTCAAGGGTTAAACCCAAGCCAAACCTAAATATTGGAAAAGCCTGAATTTCTTGGCCCAAGCCCAGCCTGGGAACTGAAAATGCATGCCCATCCCCTGTAATATTTTAGTCTCGGGTTGGGCTATCCCAAGTTGCAGGCTTGCAGCCATAAAAAATTAATAAAAAAGATACAGAAGAGGATAGAAGGCCATCTTATTTAACTTCTATAGGTAAATCACCCAAGTTGCTCTAATTTGTTTGGTACCTACATCAGTAAACTGTTTCGTATGATATATGCCCATTTTCAGGGCCACCAAAACACTACATACAGAATTACAGAGGGCCCCAAGGATGTAAACGTCAAAAACTCTCCGAATATAACTATCCTTGAATTATTGAACTGAAACAGAAATAAAAAAAGAAAAAGAAAAACGAGTATCGATGGTTTTAGTTTAGACGCCCATACAGAAAATTGAACATACCAGTACTTTAAGTTTAAACCATGGTACAGATCTCATCCCCAGCAATAATATTTCCGGACAAAACAAACCCCTGTTCTTATATCTGACAGAACAAGATCTTATTGCCATCCGAAGCGGCGGCCTATAATCATGTACTAAGATGAGTCCTTTTTCTCTTCACATAAATATACGCACAATATATAACTAATACACAATGGGCAGAATACTAATGAAAATATGTACAGTGAAAATACAGGTTTAGAAATACAAAATATTTATATTTGCAACTCTTTCCAAACTAAGACTCAGTTTGGAAGGAGTACAAATACAAATATGTACAGTGCCAATACATACAAAATACAAGGTTTTGCACTCCACATATTTGCATTATACTCTTTCCAAACTGAGCTTTGAAGGGTGCCCACTTTAACCTCTTTGAATAACTTATCTAGAGCACTTCAAAACAGCTGAATCTTCAGCTCAGCCTTCCTGAACGGACCATTAGATGTGTTAGCTGTGAATGTTCAAAAGCTTAGACGTTTGAAATCTTGATGATGCATATCCAATAGTCCGTATCCTCAGTTTGAAGATATACACATTACAATTCACAAAGAACCACCTAATCAAAGGCTACAGCTCGTAAGTAGTCACCTAAAACACAATAAGTCCCTAGTTTAACCTTGAAGGTCAATCACCTAGCTTTGGAAAATTGTCGCTAGGTACCTTTGCAAACATTGAGCACAACCATGAACTATCTGATTGATATTTGAGCCAATCACATTTGGGGGCTCTTGCTTTCTATATACCTTTGATCAACTTGCAAGATACAAATTTCAACAAAAGAGAAAAGATAGGAATCAAAAATTTAGATGGGTTTTCACCAATATGCATGATTTTGTTTTTTCAAGACAAGAACAAGTTCCATGCCAGCATTTTTGTCATATTTTATATACTTAACTAGCAAACAACCCCTAGGTCCACTTAGATTTACAAAATAGAACAATGACAATGGCATGTGAATAAAAAATTGGATATGAAACAATTACAGAACAAAAATCTACCTGAATAAATTACTGGGAACCTAAACCCACGCTAGTAATCATCATCATCAAAATGGTCATCATTGTCACCACTATCTTGCTCGTATATCTGATATTCACCATCACTAATATCAGCATCTTGCCCCTTGCTTCTACCTGCTTCAGCTGATGGAAAACTGCCAAAGAGCTCTTGTAGGTAGTTCTTGGAAATGTTTTCTCCATTGGTATCTAATATAAATATAGGAAAAACAAATTCTTCTGACATGAATAAATCAAAGGGAAGTTTCAAGAACTTTGGTGGTATTTTAACCTAATCCCACATGACATAAGTCATCAAAATGAAAAGAACTGATCATGTTATGGAAGCCACTACTAAAAGGGCAGCGCAGTGCACAAGGCTCCAGCCAATGCAGGGTCTGGGGAGGGAGAGATGTACACAGCCTTGCCCCTGCACATACACAGCCATTGTGCCAAAGCCCGCCCTCTTATGGAAGCAACTACTGTAAAATATAAAATCAGATTCTAATGAACTCAAAGACAAAAACACAAAATGATGCTAAGTTTACCAAGTAAACTGGATCCTCTTACACCTGCAGGTCATTCTCAAAGATGTATTCCATTTTATCTGCTGCATGACTAAGTGAGCCTAATGGAGTCCAAACACCACCACTATAATCATGTTGATCAAAATTATTCCAAACACTTCCATGTCTCCAATTAATATTTATTAAACCCACTGAACTATTAAACTGTTTAAGCCTATTTTGCTTAACTTTTAAGCTTGAAAGATGTGAACACCAAGAAACATACAGGGAGGTAATGTTGGCAGAATCAATGATGGATGCCCCATAAGAAACCTAGGGTCCTCAGGTATTGCTGAGGCACACAAAGACCACAAGGTACAAGTTATCAGTCTACTCCGGGCCTATTGGTCATGGGTATGTTCAACTTATTCCTTAAAGATTGGACTGGTAGAAGAGACTTTGGGAGACCCCCCATAATAATGCAAAACTGCCCCAACAGTCCATGGCCATTGTGTTGTCAAATCTTGGAGGGCAAGCATCAGCTTCCAGTGGTGAATATAGTTTGGTCATGTGGATTCCATGATCAACTAATCTTCTGGCTGATGGTCTTGCGAATAGAGGGAGTTGAGAGATGGACTTACTGTGGCACTTACCTCCCTGGCAACCACATGATTGGTGTAATGATAAAGCTGATAAGTTTGAGAACCTAGGTTCAAGTATGAGAGCACCACTTTGTGAAAAAAAATGCCAAGGTTAGGTCCATATCGAGTCCACCACTCCACAAGCGCGCGCGCACACACACACACATCATTAGCATGTTTAGAAAGATACAACAAGATTGCAGAGAGAAATCACCATCCTCACCAGCCTACAAGAAAAGAGGATATAATTAAAATTAAATAAGAAAAAGGTCAATGCAGGGACCTAAAGTTGAAAATAATTACCATGTGAAGCAATTCATAATCCTCTAATTCCTCATCATCTTCTTCATCTTCAATTTCATCATCCTCATCTTCATCATCACCATCATCATCATCATCTGGTTCATCTTTGCCATCATTGCTTACAAGTTCTGAATGATTACATTTTGTAGGTGACACTCCTGGAAGATTAATGTGTAAAGTTTGATTTAGACACTAATAGTAACATAACTAGTTGCATTATGCACAAAAGACAGACTTGAAACCCAAACTGCAGTGCTAAAAAAGTTATAATACTTTTTTACAAAATGCAAAGTTAACCTGCATTTTGTTGATTCTCTTCCTTTTCTTCCTCACCAGATCTTGAGTCTTTTCTTAGGACTTGCATCCATTTGGATTTTTCAAAACGCTCAGACACAGATTTCAACAAGTCTTTTGCACCCAGTTTAGGATATACAGATAGGAACCTGGTTGCAACACGTAGTCTCAAGCTATCAAGCAAATGTGAAGAGAACCATCCTGTTGAAGACTACCAATATACAATATCAAATATGGAAATGATAACTGATTATCAATTTTTTTAATGAAAAACAGCACTTTAAATATCAGAAACATAGGAACTATAAGGTAAAACTCATTCCAAAGGGAATACAAGCACACCTACAAAATGGCAACAGAAAAGTCATGTAAAGGCCAAAAAATCCTTGTAATATCACCTGTAGTTCTGTAAGGAGAATGGGCCGAATGGGCCTTAGTATTCTTTATTTCTTTTAAGTAGTATTTAAAAGTTATGTTTCTTAGTTATGGGCCTTATGGACCTTTTATTTTCTTTAATTATTTCTTTAGTGCTGGCCGCCCCATTAAGGGCATCCAAGTAATTGTACTCAGATTTAGAATTATTAATAAAAGTGATGAAAGGAGGCTAGAGAGAGGTTCGAATTCCTTTCTTGAGTTGCTAAGATGACTTTGGTGAGAGTTCTTTTATCCTTAGCAGTGAGTTATGATTGGCCTCTGTATCAATTTGATGTTAAGAATGCATTCCTAAATGGTGATCTCACTGAAGAGGTATATATGTCCCTTCTTCCTGGTATATATGGCAAGGAAATGCAGGGTAAGGTGTTGAAGAAATCACTTTATGGCTTGAAACAACTTCCACGTGCTTGGTTTGATAGACTCCATCAAATCATACCCTCTTTGTTAAGAGAAAAGGCACACTGGTGACATTTCTTATAGTTTATGTAGATGATATTGTGGTTATTGGTAGTGATACAGAAGAAGTTAGTGCTCTCAATAAATTTCTCAGTTCTGAATTTGAAATTAAAGATTTAGGGGAGTTACAGTATTTTTTGGGCATTGAGGTTGCTAGGTCCAAGGAAGGTATCTTTATTTCTCAACAAAAGTATGTGCTAGACCTTCTTACTGAGATGGGAAAACTTGGTGCTAAACTTGCCTCTACCCCTATTGATGTGAATCATACTCTCAGCTAATGATGGAGAACTTTTAGCTAACAGGGGAGTGTTTCAAAGGTTACTGGGGAAACTTCTTTATCTATGTATGACTCGTCCAGACATTTCATATATTGTGAGTGTCATCATCCAATTCATGCATGCTCCGAGAGACACACATATGGCTGCTAGAAGAAAGGTGTTATGCTACCTTAAGGGAACCCCCAGGAAGGGTATATTATTTGCTAAACATGGACACATGAAGGTAGAAGCATATACAAATGTTGATTGGGCAGGAAATGTAGATGACAAAAGATCCACATCAGGATATTGTGCTATGGTAGCCAAAAATATTGTTTCCTAGAGAAGCAAAAAACAATCAATGGTTGCTAGATCTTCAGCTGAAGCAAAGTATAGAGCTATAGCCCATGGTGTTTCTGAGTTGTTATTGGCTTAGATCTCTCCTTAATGAGATGGGTATTTCATGTGACGAGCCATTAATGTTGTATTGTGATAACCAATCTGCTATTAACATTGCTCAAAATGCAGTTCAACATGATAGAGCTAAGCACATTGAGCTAAGCACATTAAGTAGTATTTAAAAGTTATATTTCTTAGTTATGGCCCTTATGGGCCTTCTTTTATTTTCTTTAATTATTTCTTTAGTGTAGGCTGCCCCATTAAGGGCATCCAAGTAATTGTGCTCAGACTTAGAATTATTAATAAAAGTGATGAAAGGAGGCTAGAGAGAGAACGAAACCCCACAAATCTGTACAAACTTGGCCTCTATAATGATAGAACGAAACCCCACAAATTAAGCCTGAAGTACATGTTTGAGTCCATAAAGAGATATCTTGAGGTGACAAACCATAGTTGGATCATCACAATATCCAAGAAGAGGCTTCATAAAAATTATTTCCTTTTAAGTGACCGTGAAGAAAAGCATTCTTTACATCCATTTGATGAATGTCCCACTATTTCCTTTAAGTGGACTATAGTCATCATTGCAACAAGTGCAAATGTCTCCTCATAATCAATCCCATACTCCTATTAGTCCTTGTAAAACCATCCAAGCCTTGTATCTATCAAAGCTACCATCTGACTTCAGCTTGATAGAATGAACCCATTTGCTAACTAATGATTGAGGCATCTGGCGATGTTAAAACAAGACCCTAAGTATCTGGAATATTTGAAGACAGCAAGACAACAAATTTCAGCATCCATAGCTTCTTTCCAATGTGGGACTACCATACCTTGCTGACGAGTCTTTGGAATATTTGAAGACAACAAGACAACAAAGAAGCAACTATGGTTGAAGAGAAACTATAGAGGTCAGGGGGTCTAGAGATACGAGAAGAACAATAAAGAGAGGATAATAAAAGAGCGAAAGAAGATGGTTATGGAGTAGTACTTAAAAGCAATGTTTTAAAAACTGACCCAAAGGCTATATGTATATATATATATATATGTGGGTGTGTGTACAAATACATATTTTATCAATAAAATATGTTAAATGTATTATTTTATATGTATAATTATGTTTTAGATATGTTAAATGTATTATTTTATATTTAATATATATTTTTTAATTCAGTTTTTAATTTTTTTATATATAAAAATATTAAAAATTGCAATTTGAGGCCAAAAAAGGTTTTCTTTTCGCAAAAATAGCGGGACAAGGCACCTACAGCACCTTGGGACGCATAAATCTTGAAAAGTTACCTAAAATAAAAAAAAAAGATCACCCAAATCGGACATCAGAGTGCAAATTTATGGCCTCCGAAAGTTTGCATGCATTGAGTCTACAACCTGCAACCGGTGACCAGGTCAAACGGGTAAACGGTTGAACTAGCCGGGTTGAATGGTTTTTTACCAAGCCAACAGTTTTGACTGACTAATAGGTTTTCACAGAACCAGACCCAAAATCCTAGTCGGGTGACGGTTCGAACAGTTAAACCAGTCGGGTCAACGATGGGTTGAAAACATTGCTTAAAAGTATCAATAGAAGGAAGAACAATAAGCTAGTGGAGAAGGGGGTAAAGGAGCAAGTTCTGAAGCAGCCATTTGCTTCCTTACATACTAGCAAATAGACTCCAAGAGGGTAGAGGTGGAGTTCATAGTACCTGTAGAATCAAATGAATGCAAAACAGAGACAAAGGAGTGTACAATTTAACAATGTGAACAAAGAAAAAGACATTCTCAAGAAAGACAACATTTCTAGAAATCCTAATCCACTAAGCTTGAGGGTCATTGTAGAGGAACTCCTTATGATCCAMGCTATATCCAGAGAAAGCACACAAAGCTAATGAAGGAGTGAAATTCATGCTTTCACAAGGAGGAAGATGAATGAAGCAAGCACTGCCAAAATATGAAGGAAAGAGAAATTCGGAGACCGATGAAACAAACATTGAAAAGGAGAGATACCATGGAGAATGAAAGAGGGAAGGAAGATAATGAAGTATGCAACAGTTTTGGCCGCCTCTGCCCAAAAAGAAGTAGGTGAATGGGAATCTTGCAACAAAGTTCTTACAACAATCAATGTGTTCATTTTTCCATTCCGCCACCCCATTTTGTTGTGGAGTCCCATGACATGATCTTTGTGATTGAATTCCTATTCCTTCAAGTGGATCTAAAAGTCTCAGTCGAGGTATTCCTGCTGAATCTGAACGTGAAGTGCCAATAGTAGCATCAAATTGATTTTTAACAAGGGCCTAAAACGGTTTAAAGGTAGAGAAAACTTTTAAGTTTTGTATCTAAAAGTGTATTCAGGTATAACATGTAAAGTCATCAAAAAAAATAACTAAGTATTGGTATCCCAACTTTGAGGGTACAAGAGACAACCAAACATCACTGTGAATCAAATTAAAAGGAAAAGAAGAATTCACAGCGGTAGATGGAAAAGGTAAATGTGAACTTTACTCAAACCCCATGAAATGCAAGATTTATTAATATGAGCAAAAGAAGTAGTAGTAGAAGATAAACAACCAAAACGAGCAACAATAATTAAATTAGTAGTAAATTTCTGCAGACAAGGCACTTGTGCCAAAGATTCCATCCATTATTTCTGCAGACAAGTTCAGTACTAGTAGCAGAAAGTAAACATGAAGACGTAGGTCAAGTCTGAGATTGCCACAATCTATGTTATCATCCTCTACCAACTGACCAACAAGAATGGTTTTAGGGAGATGAAACTGTGAAGAGAAGGTAATACAAAGTCAATATATGCATGAACCAAGGACACCACACCTGAATGGGTTACTAATTACTATACCCTAGTAGGAGGAAACTTATTACATGAAGGAGCAATAAACAACTGGTTGTTTCTAGATCTAGTGTTGAGGACCTTGAGGCAGAGTACAGAATTAGGACATATAGTGAGACTAAACTAATCTAGGTCAAACGTGTTATTGCTGATTTGGGGATCATGGTTAACTAGCCTATGAGACTATATTGTGATAATAAGGCTGCCAACAAAACTATTCACAATCTTATTCAACATGATCAGACAAAAGACATAGAAGTTGATAATCATTTCATCAAGGAGAGTTGAAGTTTATGAGATTTATTTACCCTTAGGGAAATAATTGTAAAAATTGCCTATTAAAAAAAAAATCGTGGCATAAATTKGTAACAAACATGCATGGCATAAAGGACAACGATTGGGATGTTTGCTCATCTTAGGGCTACCCTGGCTTCTCCTTGAATGGCTTTCTATGACATTCTTCTGGTCTTTCTCAATCATATCATATATGATGTCTATTCTAGTAGTATTATTCTTTCTTTCAAGAGGGAGCTTTTATCAAAATTTGTTGCAACTTTTGGAATTGGTATATTTGAATTCTTATAAGCCTAATAGTCCCTTCTTATGGAAGAAGGGACTTAGTTTGCAAGCTTGATTTGGACTTTGGAGAAGGCTTATAAGCCTAATATTATGATACTATTCTCTTTTGTGAAGGAGATGATGTCAATTCAGTTAGGAATTTGAAATTCGTGGTTCAATTCTTTGAGAAAATGTCAAGTCTGAAAGTTACTTCTGATAAGAGTTGTGTGGTGGGGTTTAATATGGATGAGGAGGCATCAGAAAGTGCAGATATTTTGGAATGTATGGTTTCTCAATGGCCAGTGAATTATTTGGGGCTACCTTTAGGAGATAATATGAGAAATAGCAATTTTTTGGATCCCCATAGTCGACAGAGTCACCAAGAGATTAGCTTCATAGAAGAAAAATGATCTCTCTTTGGGTGGTAAGATTATGTTGATAAAGTCTACATTGGCCAATTTAGTAGATAAGAGTGTTGGTGGTTAAGGCATAGGAAATACTCAAAAGAGTGGACAAGGATCAGTTGTGGGCTAAGGTGATTCTAAGCATTCATGAGCTAGCAGATGATGGCTGGGACAAAAGAGTTTTGGTTAGGGACAAGGTGATTCTAAGCATTCATGATTCTAAGAAAGGATGCTACTAGCTCTTGTACCACTAAATATTTCCTATGAAGAAGTCTCACTTCCTTCTGTACTTTCTTTCTTCTCTACCAATGGCAGTGTCTCCATTCCAAAGAATGTTATAAAGGGATTATTAATTCTTGAGTTAACAAGGTAATGAAGAAATTAGTGATCTTCACAAAAATAATGCTTCAGATCTGGTTGATCTTCCTATAGGATAGGGCCTACTATGGTGCAAATGAATGTTCTTGGTGAAGCATAAGGAAAATGGGACAGTGGCCAAGGGTTATACACAGGTGTACGGATTGATTATAAAGTGAACTCTATTCAGGTTCTACTATCGTTGGTTACTAACTTAGACGGGAAGTTTCACCAATTAGATATCAAGAATGCTTTCTTGAATGGTAACTTGGAAGAGGAAGCCTATATGATTCAGCTTCTTGGGTTTTAGGTTGAGAGTAATGACCATAAGGTGTGCCAGCTGGTAAATTCCCTATATGGGTTGAAACAATCACATAGAACATGTTTCAACAGGTTTTGTATGGTTGTTCAGCAAATGCAGATGGGGTTCAAGTAGTGCTAGTCAAATCATACCCTATTTGAACAGACTGAGAATCATCAGTATGATGGCCAAACCAGCTAAGGTTTATGTCCGAATTTCAAAATAAAAATTCAATCCAAACTCAAGAACTGGATTCTTTGAATTTGGAGAATCGGATTCTCCTAGGATCGATCTAACATTGGGTCAAACCATATTCGAATTCCAAAATTAAACTGAGCATACCTGATGCAAAGTCCACAAATTACAACTCCAAGATTGGTGGTTCACACCCACAACTTAAACCCAAATCAACCTCCCAACTAAAGATGGCATAGTTGATGTCAGAGGTCGATCTTAAAATTAGTCTTTAGCCAAACTGCTCCTCCAAGAAGCTTGGATTTTCTCAGTCGTAAAACCACTTCACATCTGATGTGTTGCAGTAGGACCTCATTCTCAATGTAATTAGRACTTACCCAAATCTGATTTGGGTAAGTCTCTAATTACATTAGATAATATGGATATATCCATACAGTTTTCATGTGACTAGTCTAACTAGTTTAGTTAATGGGCTAAGGCCCATTTCCTTTTTAAGTGGTTCATTAAAATAACCATTGTAAACCTTATTGGGCTTGGCTTGGATAATGTATGGCATGAGACCCACAAAGGTCTTATATCAATCCACATGGGTTTAGCCCATGTCAAGACAAAGCGTGGGCCAAATTCACTAAACAAAGTCAGTTAGCCCCTGAGCCAATCGAATTGGACTCAATCTAGGGCCAACACTTAAGAATAAGTGACCCTTGGTTTCAGCCACCCTATGAAACTCAAGGGCAATGGATTGACATAAGATGAAGACCATCAGGTTTCAGCCCTATAATGGTCTTCTGCTCTCGATCTCTTAGCCATAAATGACCAAACACTACTCAAAGGGAAGGACCTCTTCCCCAACTGCTAAATGTAGTGTCACACCCTCTTCTTAGATTGATCCCAAGATTAAAACCTTTTGCAAACATTTTTCATAAAATAATATCATAAATATAAACCCTGATCTTCTCTTTGTCTAACAAAGGGGCTGATCACATCACAATGATCACCCACTCACTGATTGGCATATCAAAAGTAGTTCAGTCCAAGACCTAGTGCAGTATCATTATCAAGTCTAGGGTTAAGTGCAACTTTCCAATTTTGCTCATCTATCTCCAAGGTCCAGGGTATAACTAGAAATTGGTCCATATTCAATATTTCATACTGTTTTGACAACTCTGTT
The DNA here is from genome assembly GCF_000365185.1 of Nelumbo nucifera. The sequence goes on from NW_010729721.1 coordinate 24,937, forward strand.
TAAGTAGTTCGAACCAGTAGAGAGTAAGGGAGAAAGAAGAAGAACTGTCAAATCTGATAGCATAAACCCTATCAGTCGACCTCTAATATGGATTAGCCTCTAATTAGTTGTACAAAGACTAAACTGCCCCTCACTTAAGTATGGGACAGGAAGTCTCTATTAAAACAGCCACATAAGCACATAACAGAAATAAAATGACTAATCTTGTTAGACAGTATATGCCCTTAGCTCCAATCAGAACGATGTACCTTATGACATTTAATGTAAATGAATAAAGTACATATTTGATTCATGTTATTGTGGTGTGCTTCTGTAAAATACCCTTAAACTCGACACATATGAGACTCGTGTTAGTTTAGAATCTTCACAGCCGTTTGATAGATCTGGGGAGATTTATCCTGCCAAGGCTGACACTGATATGCCGCCAAGTTGGTTGGGGTGGCTTGTCTCAGCTGCCAGGGTGAGACCTGAGGTACATGCAGTGTGGGTTTTCTTGAAACCCTGAACCGGACCAGAATTCCAGTATT
>NW_010729722.1:5650-17313 GCF_000365185.1 Nelumbo nucifera
CCCACCATGACAAGAAGGGGTCATCCAATGACCGTAAGGGACACCATGGCAATGATGTGCATTTAGCCATGGTGTGCACAAGAGCCACTAACGAATCATCATGGGCCAAGTGCTTATGGCCCATGGTCGCAGCACATCAAACAACCACACATTGCATGATATGGAAGAATTGATCCAATCAATCACATACTGTAAAGCCCATTAAACAGCCCGTTTAAAGACCACAACATTAACAATTAATATCATCTAGGTATATGGGCTGAATCGCAGTTAGTAGTTCGGCCTATATAGCTTTTATGTAAAACTGGGCTTTTGTAGTTTTAACCCCTTAAAACTGGGCTTTACAAGTTGGGCCGAATTTGTTGTTCCAATTAAAAATTGATTTCAAACTTGAAAGTGGGAAATAATAGGACTAAATACAGCCCTTTTCGAACCCTAGATTCGGTCCAAACAATTTTGGTCTAATCTGGTCCGAAATGGTCCAAAAACAATTTTTAATTCAAGAAACAATTCAATGAAAGATCTAAAATTAAAATTCAAAAAATTTGACAATCAAAACAGATCTGCACTGTTTGTACGACCTGCAAAACAGAGGTTAGTAACTAGGGTTGCAGTTTCCCAAACTACAAAAACACAGATAGCGAACTCTTCATCTGCGAATCTCCAGCGCCGCCGCCTTCTCAATCAAGAAAATAAAAAACAGAAATCCTATTTCTATTAAAAATTACATTCTTGATTGAATCCTTCACATTCAGTCTAGAAAAATAAAAAAAAATATTTTACAGACAAGAATGAATAGAAACTGCAAATAACAGGTGCGTAGACATTTTGCGCCAAAATTGATCTTCGAACTCCATGTACGAACAGTTCATTAAATCAGAAATAAAATAAGAACAGTTCTAAAATAAATTTCAGATTGAACAAAAATTAATTTCAGATCAATCGCCCATACAAGAAACAATTTCTTGAAATAAAACTGCAATCTGCGCAATACCCAGATAGAACAGCTTCTACCGAATTGTGCAGGTTCAGATCTGATCTCTTGGTTCAAGATTCGAACCTGTGCCTCTGATACCACTAAAAGGATGGTAGGATCCATCGTATGGACACCAAAAAGGTTGTGGAATGGGTGGGTGAATTTCAAAAATTTCCTACCTTTCTTCCAACTGGGAATCGTATTCCCTGATTTTAGAATCAAGATTCAAGGATCCTACTTGAACCAAACCAAACCAGATCTTAACCAAGAACAAAGGGAAGGGTTATACCTGATACAGAGAATCATGATCTCCCAACGTCGGTGTTCACGCCCAAAGAAAGATCCAAGATCTGCTCCCGCTGAAGATGACACAACAATGGTGGGGCAGAACCAACACTGTACATCCCACGTATCGAACTCTTCACAAGAATCCGTTGGAGGCTTAGAGGACCGAACCTAACCAATCTTTCAGCAAAGATTGATATCAAGAACAAGCTTCTTGATCCTACCTTCAAAGGAATTCGAACCAAGCAGTAAGGCGGTGGCGTCTGGGGGAGTTCCTAAGGCTGAAAGTGGCGTGGATGCAGATTTCAACTTAGGGAAGGTGAGATCCTATCTTAGATTGTAGAAGATCTAACTGCAAAACCCTAGGTCAAATTCTTGTAATTCTAGATCTGGGGTTTCCTCCTTTCTTAGTGATTAAGAATTCTCCTAATCCCATTAGGAGTTATCCCCATCCAAATCTGTATTTGGATAGGGGATAATCTTAATCCTATCTGCATATTAGATCAACCCACTCCTGATCTAATCAAGAGGTTAATCTTAATCCTATTTGCAGATTCACCCCCTTAAGTGGGTGATCATATCAGCCCAGGTCAAAATGGGCTTTTAGGCCTAATAAGAAAACAGTGCTCAATAAGTTTCCAAACTACTATCCAGTTGGGCTTCTTTGTATGGCGTGGGACCCTAGCATTGATCTACACATCAGCCGCATAGGTTCGACCCAACCTTTGTTACAAGGCCTAGACGAATTCATTGGAAAGCCCAGTGAACCCCTTGAGCCCATCACATGGACTCTATGGGCCCAACACTTACACTAAGTGGTTCCTGAGGCAAGCCATCTTATAAAAACCCAGGGACTGTAGGCAGATGCATGATTAGCCCATCAGGTGTAACCCTAAATGGTCTTACACTTAACCTCTCAGCCCATCATGATCAAACACTGCCCGATAAGAGAGGACCACTCCCTCGGCTGCAAGGAACAGTGTTGCACTCTCTACTCACATGGATCCCGGGAATTAAAACCATTTGCAAACATTTTGAAACCGTATTTAAGTATATATCATATATATAAATTTGCAAAAACAAATTCCAATGATTGAAATCAACTACCGGCAGTTTGGTTTCCATCAGAAAGAGTGCATCCCCGATGATTACCTTTGTCCGACAAAGGGGCTGATCCTTTCACTATGATCACCCACTCAGACGAATTCTCAGACTGTCCCAACATACCCAGGATTGACCCCCGCTAAGGATCTCACTGATTGGCATATCAAAGACAGCCCAATCCGACGCCCAATGCAGTATCATAATCGAGTCTAGGGGTTAAGTGTAACTTTCCAGTTTTGCCCATCAATCTCCAAGGTCCAGGGCAATACTGGAAATCTGGTCCAGTTCAAGGATTCAAGTAATCCTACACTGCGTGTGCCTTGGGTCTTACCTTGGCGGCTGAGACAAGCCACCCCAACATTTGGCAGCACACCAGTGTCAGCCTTGGTAGGATAAATCTCCCCAGACTTATCCAACGGCTGTGAACATTTAAAACTAACACGAGTCTCATGAATTGTCCAATTTTAGGGTCTTACACAGAAGCATACCACACAACATGAATCAAACATGTACTTTATTTATTTACACTAAAGATCAAAAGTACATCAAAACTGATTGGAGCTATGGGCATACAAAACTGTCTAACATGTAATACTAAGGGATGGCCCTTTCCAACCCATTGGAGGGCAGCCATTCAGGATCCCGGTGTCAGACTGGACCTAAAAATAAGGGAAGTGCTCCAATCTTGGGCGGAGCTCAGCCTCAACTCCGCGGACTACGTGGTTGAAGACAAGCTTGTGCAGGTCGGCCTGAGTCCTGGTAGGTCGTCTCTCTTTGTGTTTTTACTTTATTTCTGATAATGTTTCTAATGTTCTGCTTTCGTTGTAGCTCCCATGAAGCTCACTGCAGATAAACTCCTTGGCCGGATGAAGGGGAAGAAGAAGCGAGCTGCCAATAGAGCTCGCATCAAGTCACTATAGGCTACCATGCTTGAGCCTAAACAGCCCTCCACTGTGCAACCTCCAGTAATCGATCTAATCGAGGAGGAACCAGGAAAGGCCTCCCCGCCCCTGCAACCACCACGTCTTCAGGCAGCGAGGAAGCAGTTCTAAGCATCCTGACTCTGAAATATAGCCTTCTCAAGAGCAAAAGCGTGGTGTATGCCGAGGAGGTCGCTAACTAGGCCGAGCTGTCGGTCGCTCAGCTCAGAGCTCGAGCGGCCACTCACTACATGGGGGTAAGTTCTGTCTTGACTTCTTTAATTTTGCACTTAGACTTTTCTAGTACTAACTATTGTTCTCTTGGCAAGTGAACTCTGCCATACACGCTCTGACATACCAGTCCAAGGTACATTTGAAGCGGGCTCTTGTAGTTGAGTCTTCGTCTCGCGAGGCTCACGCCGAGATGAATGTGGCCCGTAACAAAATCAATCTGTTGAAGAATGATGCACAGGCTCAGAAGGAGCTCATTCTAGTGCTGATGTCCGAGAAAGTGGCACTGAAGCGGGAGGTGGAGAACCTCGAGGCCCATGTCAAGGAACGAACTGAGGTACTCCTTTAGGTGGTGGAAGAGTCCAAAGTAAAGGTGGTCGAAGAGTATAAGAGCTCGGAGGAGTTCTAGGGAGAGCTAATCGAGGCCGGGACGGAAGGCTACCACAAAGGCTTCAAGCTCAGTAGGTGGCTGACTAGACGCGAGTTCCCACAGCTTGATCTGAGCGCCATCACAACCTCGAGGGTTACGGACGAAATGGCTATCGAAGCCACCGAGGACCCGGACTCTGAGTTGGAGAGTGACGACGAGCTGCTTGACATAAGGGAGGCCAGCTCTAACGAAAGGGTTGATCCTCCTGCTAAGGCTTCGGGCAAGGGTGAAGAGCACCAAGAGTAATCTTCCATGTTGAATATCCCGGGCCTGTGAGCACGGCTTAGAGTAGAGAATTATCTCTTTTTTTTTTTGTAATGAGCTCCTCACATTAATGAAATATACTTGTCTTTTTGTCAAAAATGTTCTAAGTGTAAATGATTCTTGATGGAGGGTAATTTGGCCTGACCTCATAATGAGGGGACACGTGGACATGACTCGACATAATTGACAACTCGGCATACCAGCTTGCTACAAAGTGAAGACTCCACTACCCCGAGCTAAGGGTTCTTCGAGCAAAGATCATCCTGAACTAAAGACACCTCGGTACCAAGTCACTGCACCAGTACCCAAACTAATTCAGTTTGGGGAGTATGAACCTTAGCTTAAGGACATCAGTTTGGAGAGAAACCAGCTCGGGTACACCGATCTACCCTCAGTATAATCCCGAAAGTCACCAACGGTTCCCGAATTCTGCGGGATCACGCCTCGTAACAACTAAGCAATATCTTCCCGTCCGATTTGGGTGGAAGTGATTAACCTTATCAACCGATAATGTTATCTCCAGTTAATGCGGAAACCGATTCTATGATGGTACTGATCTCGGAGCTACTCCGCGAAGCCCGCGAGGACTCCATTATATATGATGAGAATAATAGTTATCATATTTTTATCCCTAAATATTTAGTCTTTTATACTTAATTAGTACTTAATTGGATCAACCTTTCCGAGCTCAACTAACGGGGACAACAAAAGAAAGAAGGATGAGCCAGTTCAAGGAGGAAAATTGGATTAGCCTTTCCGAGCTCCCTTGAATGTGAAGCGAGCAGAAATCCTCATGGCGATCAAGGACACTTCTTACGTAAAGTGGCCACCTCAAATGAGAGGAGATCCAAATACAAGAAACCGAAATGTATACTGCCACTTTCATAGAGATCACGGTCATAGCACCGAAAATTGAAAGAACCTCCATGACGAGATAGAAGAACTCATCCGTCGCAGATATCTAAAAAGTTTTGTATGAAATGATAATAAAAGTCAAACAGGTCGGTAGGGGGAGCAAAGTAGAGATGCTCCCGAATCCAACAATAGATAAAATGAGCAGCCCTAGAGACAGTTGCCCGAAGAGAGGCCAATTCGAGGAGTAATACAAATGATCACCGGTGGGTCAATTGTCGTGGGCTACACTTTAGCCGCGACAAAAACATCAACTCACGAAATTGAAAGAGAAGAACAAAATCCTCCGAAGTGGCTGAGGTTGGAAGAGCCTATTTTCTTCACCAAGGATGACACACGCGGAGTCCAGTACCCCCATGATGACGCACTTGTCATAAAGATAAGAATTTATGATTTCGAGGTGAAGTGCATCCTGGTCAACTCTGGCAGCTTGGTGGACATACTCATTAAGGACACTTTCGACAAGCTACAACTCCAGGAGAGCGACATCAAGCCTGCGAACACTCCCTTGGTAGGCTTCAGCGGAGAGGAAGTCAGGCCCCTGGGAAGAGTGAGATTCGACCACACTTTCTTAGTGGTCGCAACTCCCTCCCCGTACAATGCTATAATCGGTCGGCCTATCACCCACTCTCTACGCGGAGTGGTGTCCACCTATTACTTGGCTATGAAGTTCCCCACGGACTTTGAAGTTGGGGTAGCGCGAGGTGACCAACTTGAATCTCGAAAATGCTACATCGCCGCCCTCAAAGGGAAATCCAAGGTAGCAGATGATCTCGAGTTGGAGCGACCTGCGGAGCGCTGGAGTTAGGCTTGTTAGACAGAAGAAACGCAACTTAGCCCCAGAGCGCTAGAGAATAGTTGACGAGGAGGTCGGGAAACTCCTTGCAGCCGATTCAATCAGGGATGTACATTACTCGAGATGGGTGGCTAACCCAATTCTAGTAAAAAAGGCCATCGGTAATTGATGCATGTGTGTCAACTATACCGACCTAAATCGAGCTTGCCCAAAGGACTATTTCCCACTTCCCAAAATCAACCGTTTTGTGGACGCGACCTCAGGGCAGGAGTTGCTAAGCTTTCTGGATGTTTATATGGGCTACAACCAGATCAGGATGGACCTTGCCGATGAGGAAAAAATGGCCTTCATAACTGAGCTCGACCTGTATTGTTGCAAGGTCATGCCCTTTGGACTTAAGAATGCCGGGGCAACATTTCAAAGATTTGTAAACTGACTGTTTGAGCCGTTGATCGGCAAAAAAGTAGAGTGTTATGTAGACGACATGGTCGTCAAAACTCAATTTTCAAATGATTTAATAAAAGACTTATATTGTGTTTTTCAAATTTTGCGCAATTATAATATGAAATTGAATCCCAATAAAAGCATCTTCGGTGTCACTTCGGGTAAGTTCCTGGGTTACATCATTAATCGACGTGGTATCGAGGCCAACCCTGAGAAAATTAAGGCTATCCTAGACATGAGACCGCCCCGTAAAATGAAAGAGGTTCAGAGGTTGAATGGTCATATAGCCGCTCTGAGCCGTTTTATGTCTAAATCAGCAGATCGCTACCTGCCTTTCTTTAAGGCAATCAAAAGAAGCAAAGACTTCGAATGGACTGAAGAGTGCCAGCTCACTTTCGACGAGCTCAAAAAGTACCTCGCCAGCATCCGAATTTTGACCTGACCTGAGGAGGGGGATATTTTGAAGTTGTACCTCTCCACGAGTGACGAGGTAGTCAGCTCGGTATTGATAAAAGAAGTAGATCGGGTCCAACGACCCATCTACTATGTTAGCAAAGTTTTGCAGGATGTAGAAACGAGATATCCAAAAATTAAAAAATTGGTGTACGCGCTAGTCATTGTAGCTTGGAAGCTTTGCCCATACTTCCAGGCTCATACCATCGTCGTCCTCACCAACAAACCTCTGAGGCAAGTCTTGCTCAAGCCCGAGGTTTCCGGTAGATTGATGAAGTGGGCCATTGAACTCAACGAGTACGACATACAGTACGAGCCCCAAACTGCTATCAAGGCCCAAGCCTTAGCCGACATTGTGGCAGAATGTACCTTCAGTGCTGTAGTCCCTAAGTTGATCGAGCCCAAGCACGAAGAAGCTTCAACCAGTGCGGCACCTCTCCCGGTTAGAACGAACCCGACCTGGGATAAAGAGCCCTGGATCCTCCATGTGGATGGCTCGTCAAATCAGTAAGGCAGCAGAACTGGAATCATTCTGTATGGGCCAAGCAGGGTGAAACTGGAGTACGCGCTTTGGTTCGAGTTCAGTGCATCCAACAATGAAGCAGAGTACAAAGCGTTAATAGTCGGGCTCGCCTTAGCAAACGAAGTACGAGCTAAACACCTCATTATTTGCAGCGATTCCCAGCTCGTGGTCAACCAAGTCATCGGTGATTATGAAGCCCGCGAATCGACCATGGTTGCCTACCTAGCCAAAGTCAGAGGAGCCCTGCGTGATTTCCAGTCCTACTTCATCAGGAAAATCCCAAGGTCCGAGAATGCTGAGGCCGATGCCCTATCCCGACTAGCCAGCACAAGCGACAACACCATGAGAACTATATACATAGAGAACTTGCCTCGGCCTAGCATTCTCGGGGGGGCAGAGGAGGTCGCTCCTGTTGCACATGCAGAGCCGAACTGGATTGATCCACTCACGAGCTACCTGCTCCACGGGACCCTCCCTACAGATCGAAATGCTGCTAGAAGGGTAGAGCGTCAGGAAGCCAAATATGTCATGATAGATGGACGGTTGTACCGAAAATCCTACACGCTCCCTTATCTGCGTTGCTTACGACCTTCTGAAGCTGAGCTCGTACTTCGCGACACTCATGAGGGTTTGTGTGGTGGACACCTGGGGGGCAGAGCTCTGGCCCAAAAAGTGCTACGATATGGTTACTACTGGCTAACGATGAAGGCAGATGCAATTGAGTTCGTCAAAAGATGTGACAAATGTCAAAGGCACGCCAACATCCTCCACCAGCCCGCTGGTGACCTAAAATACCTCACCAGCCCATGGCCCTTCACACAGAGGAGATTCCTAGTGGTAGCAGTGGACTACTTCACGAAGTGGGTGGAGGCCGAACCTCTTGCGTCGATCACAGCACGGAGCGTGCAAAACTTCTTTTGGAGGAATATAGTTTTCCGTTTCGGATTACCTCGAGTGCTTATCTCTAACAATGACAAGCAGTTTGAGGATGTAAAGTTCCAGAACTGGTGCAAAGACAAGGGAATACAACAGAATTTCACCTCGGTAGCACATCCTCAAGCCAACAGCCAAGCAGAAGTCACGAACAGGGCCATCCTCCACGGACTGAAGGCACGCTTAGCCCGAGCTAAAGGATTATGGGTTGATGAACTACCCAGCGTACTTTGGGCTTATTGGACCACTGTAAAGACCGCCACGGGAGAGACTTCCTTCAACCTCACATATGGCACGGAGGCAGTCGTCCCAGCTGAGATCGAAGTGCCTACGTTATGCCTGGAGGCATACGATGAAGAGGCAAACAGAGCGAGCAACGCACCAACCTCAACCTACTTGAAGAGGTATAGGACCTCGCATACATTAGGATCGCGGCCTACCAGCAGAGAGTAGCTCGCTACTATAATGCCAAAGTCAAGAAGTGGAACTTCCACATTGGAGACCTGGTTCTTCGCAAAGTCATGGTGCCTGGGCCTGGTGTTGGTAAGCTTGGACTGAATTAGGAAGGACCTTACCGAGTAAAGCGAGAGCTCGGGGAAGGTACGCACGAGCTCGAAACCTTAGAAGGGAAATAGGAACCTTGGGCATTGAATATCGTCAACTTAAGGAAATACTATCTATAAAAGCCAAACTAGGGAGTGGATTGTGAGTTGCCCCCCCTAGGGCCTAAGGGCCAAGACGCCGAGCTAACAAAAAGACCTCGGCACCATATAAGTCCCAATCGCCTCCTCGGCATGGGCACAGAAGACCCAGTCGCCTCCTCAGCATGGGGAAACTCGAAAGGAGAGTGGACTATGAGTCGCTCCCATAGCCTAAGGGCTAAAAGTGCCGAGCTCACAAAAGACCTTGACACCATATAAGACCTAGTCGCCTCATCGGCATAGGCGAAGTACTTTTAATGCCTAAGGCACAGGCAGCTCGGGTAAGAGCCCTATGAGGCATAGCCCACTCCAGCATACAACAGGTTGAACCCGTTAGGGACAACCGACGTCAACTTAAGTAGCCCGTGTGTAGTCAGGTTGGGCATATACCCTACTATGTCGCTCACCTCGGTGTACATAATAAAATTGCCCCTACTAAGTACTGGGCGATAGTTCGGGGTGATGATAGTCGAGAAACCCTTACTTCGGTTATTTAGCTCGATAGCTTAACAGTTCGGGGTAAAATAACCACTTCGGCCAACAAAGGTTAATTGCACAACACTTAGTAAAAAGTATATTTCATTACAAAGAGTTCATTACAAAAGAGGGAAAGAAAAGAAAGGAAATGCTGAGCTCGCTGGCTCAAAATGCAAAGAACTATTAAGGGCACTCATCGCCCTTGCCTGAAGCTTCAACGGAAGAACCAGCCTTGTCATCGACAACAGCTTTGTCATTGGCACCGACTTCTTCAACGTCAAGTAGCTCACCATCGCTCTCCGCCTCGGAGTCCGGGTCTCCAGCAGCTTCAAAGGCCATCTCTTTTGTGACCCGAGAAGTAGTAATGGCACTCATATTGAGCTGCGGGAACTCGCACTTGGTCAACCACCTACTGAGCTTGAAGCCTTTACGGTAGCCCTCCAATCCAGCCTCGATCAGCTCTCCCTCGAACTCCTCCAAGTTCTTATAATCCTCGACAGCCTTGACCTTGGCATCCTCCATGGCCTTGAGAAGGATCTCAGTTTTTTCCTTGACATCCGCCTCTAGGTTCTCCACTTGGTGCTTCAGATCCGCCTTCTCCGACATCAGTGAAGCGATAAGCTCTTTTTAAGCTCGCACACTGTTCTCCAATTGACTAATCTTGCTGCGAGCTAAATTCAGTTCAGTATGAGCCTCACAGGATGAACTCTTAGCAGCTAGAGCCCGCTTCAAGTGTTGTTCGGATTGGTAGGTCAAGGCGTGCACGGCGGAGTTCACCTGCCAAGAGTAAAAATTTGTACCAGGAAAGCTGCATATACAAAAATCAAAGTAGAACAAAACTTACCACCATGCAGTGAGTAGCCACCTGAGCCCTGAGCTGAGCAGGCATAGTTCAGCCCAGCTGGAGACTTCCACAGCATACACAGCTCCTTTGCTCTTATGGAGGCTGCATTGCGGGGTCAAGATACTCCGGATTATTCCCTCGCTCCCCGAAGAAGCAACAGTTGTCATAGGGGCGAGTCCCAAAGATGTCTCGGGCTTGCGAGGTGGGGCCTTCTATGGTTCCTCCAATTCAATCACCGAAGGCACACTGGAAGGCTGTTCGGGCTCAGGAATGGCGGGCTGTGGAGACTCAGTACGAGCACTTTTAGTAGCTCGCTTCTTTTTCCCTTTCATCCACCCAAAGAGGTTATCCGCACTGAGCTTCATGGGAGCTGCAACAAGACTTAGCGTTAGCGATGTCAACAAGAATAAAGTACCAACTATCAAAACAAGATACCAACTCTAAACCAAGACAACCTACCAGGACTCAAGCCGGCCAGCATGAGCTTATCTTCTGCGATGTAGTCCGTGAAGTTGAGGCCAAGCTCCGCCCAAGACTAGAGCGTCTCCCTTGTCTTCAGGTCTAGTCTAATATTGGAATTCTGAGTGGTCACCCTCCAATGGGTTGGAAAGGACCATCCCACGGATCTACGGACCACGAAATAATCCCGCTTCTAGGCCAGGATCCTATTGGGTAGATCGTGTAGGAGTTTATAGCCCAGGGCGAGGGGATAGATAGTAGGTTCGCTTATGCTCGGGGAGGATGCAAGAAGCATTCTTCTTAATAGATAAAATAGAAGAAAAGGTATCGAGGTCGAGGGTAGGGCGTAATTGTAGAAGAGTGAAATAGTCCCGACTACGTTGTGAATAGAGTTCGGGTGAAGCTGGTCTTTGGTTACGTCAAAGAACTTCAAGACCACTATTATCAAAGGGTGTAAAGGAAGACGGAGACCAGCTGCAAGCTGCTCTCCAAAAATCATGATCTCATCATGACTGTGCTCCCAAGGGAAGTTGCTTGAGGAAAGACTATAGGTGTACTCACTCGAGAGGTTGTATTGATAGATTAAAGCCCTAAGTCTGTCCATGGTCATCATCGAGGGACGAACTTGTTCGGCACTGACCTCGATGAGAAGTGGACGCCGGGTTATCCTGAAAGAATGGTAGGATCCATCGTATGGACGCCAAAAGGGTTGTGGAATGGGAGGGCGAATTTCAAAAATTTTCCTACATTCTTCCAACTGGGAATCATATTCCCTAAATTTAGAATGCAATATTCAAGGATCCTACTTGAACCATAATCGAACCAGATCTGAACCAAAAGAAAAGGGAGGAATTATACCTGATCCAGAGAAGCAGTATCTCCCAAAGATGGTGTTCATGCCCAAAGAGGAC
>NW_010729723.1:14375-28556 GCF_000365185.1 Nelumbo nucifera
AGCCCCTATATTTTTTTAATTCTATTTTCCTTCTTCCTTTTCTTCTCATGAATATGTTGATTTTCTATACTTTAGTATGAAATTTATACTTTTCTTATGAAAATCATGAATAATTATTGAAGAAATATGGTTATGGTACCTAGGGAACTACCCTAGGATCTATGTTTCTAACATAAAAAATCCATCGCCTAGGCAACGCCTAGGCACCCCCCTGTCGCCTAGCCTCGCCTTGGTGCCTTGAAAACTATGGATAGTAATTAGAGGTGAACTCTAAGTAGATGGGATGGTCCCACCCTCTCTGAGGAGAAGCGAATATGGCTGGAAAGGTCCTTTGAAGAAAAGGAAGTGAAAAGTGCAGTTTTTAGCTTGGACGGGGACAAAGCTCCTAGGCCAGATGACTTCCCCATCATTATCTTTCAAGTGTGCTCGAAGACTTTGAAAGAAGACTTCTTAGAGGTGTTTCCCGACTTCTACCACTCTTATATCATCAACAAGGGAACTAATTCCACTTTCATCTCCTTAGTTCCCAAGAAGGGAGGAGCCCTAGAAGTCAAGGGCTACAGGTTGATAAGTCTAACAACCAGTTTGTATAAGGTGATTCCTAAAGTCCTAGAGGAATGATTAAAAATGGTGCTAGGATCAGTTATTGATTCGAACCAATGTGTGTTTATAAGGGGAAGACAAATAGTGGATGGCATCTTGATTGCAAATGAATGTGTAGAAGATGGAAAAAGTAGCAACAGAACTGGTGTGGTGATTAAGCTAGATTTAGAAAAGGCATATGATAGAGTGAACTAGAGTTCCATGGCTTCCATTCTTAAGTTAAAAAATTTCAGAGATAAGTGGATTAAACTGATGATGAGTTGCATCAAGAACACGTGGTTCTCTGTTTTGCTTAATGGAGAGTCAAAAGGTTATTTTAGAGCCTCAAGGGGAATCAAGCAAGGCTGTCCTTTGTTTCCATTTTTGTTTACCTTAGTGGCAGACATTTTAAGTTATTTCTTAAGGAAGGCATCTGACTGGAATCTGCTAGGCTTTGGTCAGAGATAGAGTTGAAGTAAATCACTTACAGTATGCGGGTGACACCCTGTCCCTGTTATTCCTTGAGGCAGATACCAGAGGGGTTGGAGAATCTGAAGTTACTCTTTTTTTGCTTTGAAGCTGTTACAGGCCTTCGGATCAATTTATTGAAGAGTAGTATGGTGGGCATTAATATAACAGATGAAGTGTTCTAAATTCTTTGGCAGAGTTGCTAGGCTGCCGCATTGAATCTTGGCCTATCTCCTACCTAGGTTTTCCTTTGGGTGAGAACCCAAGTCGCATTCAGTTCTGGAATCCAGTGATCAGCAAATGTGAGAAGAGGTTAGCTAGTTGGAAGTTGAACTATCTTTCAAAAGGGGGCAGACTCATTTTGTTAAAATAAATGTTGGTTAACCTTCCCACATATTTCCTCTAAATGTTTAAGGCCCCAGCAAAGGTCATCTTAAAAATTGAGTAACTCCAAAGGGATTTTCTATGAGGAGGGAACAACAAAGGATAGCATTGTGTGAATTGGGATCATGTCTATAGCTCAAAGGAGAAGGGGAGATTGGGTATTTGGAAGTTGAAGATTAGGAACATTGTGCTGTTAGGGAAGTGGCTCTAGAGGTTTTGCATTGAACAAGGCAGCATGTGGACCTTAGTCATCATCAGCAAGTTTGGACTGCACATAGGTGGGACAATAACCTCTGCACCCCCAATCCCCACTCTGGGTCTCCCTGGAAAGGTATCATCACTATTTACCCCCTTTTTATCTCCGACATTAGGTACTTTGTTGGCAATAGTGTCCACATTAAATTTTAGACAGACCTCTAGTGGGGAGATAGACCCCTTTGTCTTCAGTTCCCTCATTTGTTTAGACTACCCCTCACCCCCAAAGCTCTCATTTCCAACTTTTCTTCTTCTCTTGCCTTCTTCCTGGAACTTCACTTGGCATAGACCCCTCAGAGACTTGGAATCTCAAGAACTTTCTAACCTTCAATCCTCTCTTTCTGAGGTTTACATTTCTCCAAATAAACCAGATAGTAGAGTCTTGTTGGAGCACCCTTCTGGTTTGTTCTCAACTAATTCTTTTTGCTAGATGCGTTCTGCTGGAAATGTATCTTCAGAGACTTCCTCACAGGTCCAGAATTTTCCTTTCCCTGTCAAGAAGCTTGAGAACCAAAGGGTCCCACTCAAAATTTGTGTTTTCGCATGGGAAGCTTGCTTGGGAAGAATAAAAACTTGTGATCTTAGACAGAGGAAAAGAAGAGGTCGTTTTATCTCTCCCTTCATGTTTGTGTACTTTGCATGCAAGTTGGTGAAACAACAGATTGCTTATTGCTCCATTGCAACACAAGTAGGAAAGTCTGGCAATTTTTTCTCTGGTTGGCCTCTCTTGGGTCACCCCCCCCCCCCCGGCACATTCTTGATGTTTTTTGGGAGGTGTGGGGACTTGGGTAAAAGGGGAAAAGTTTTCTGGAATCTTATCCCTCGAGGAGTTATATGGGGAATTTGGGAAGAGAGGAATCTTAGCTTAGAATCTTTGAAAATAGGTTCAGGTTGCCTCAGAAAATTCAATCTAGAATTACCAATCTGTGCAAATCCTGGGCCTCAATCTGTAGGGAGTTTGCTGGCTTCTGTTGGATTGACCTTGACAGAAACTTATCATAACTCTTATCTTCTTCTCCAGTGGTGCAGCATCAGCTCAGACCTTTGTGCTGAAACTCGAAAGAGTTTAGATTATTCTTTGAGGGGCGAGATAATTTGGGTTTACAGTGGTCCAATAGGTGAATCCAGCTCTGTGAAAGCAGAGCTCCTTGTTGATCTCAAGCTTGTGTATTGCAAGAACTTTCGGTCTATCTTCTTTCTCAGTAGTCGGCAACTCTGCAATTGTCATAAAATGGTTAACTGATAATCAAAGGGGCCCCTGGGTTTTGAATTATTACTCGATGGAGGCTAGAGACCTATGTGTCATGTTTTTGGACTCATTGGGAGCATGATGCTTTTGCAGACAGCTTAGCTAAATCCTGTGTGCACAGAGCTGATTTGTATAGCAGGAATATTGCCCCTGAATTCTGATTGGGAAAGTGTTCCCATTGTCTGTAAATCCTCTTTTTGTTAATTGTTATATAACATATCTTCTTGTTATTCTCCTTCAAAAAACAAAAAAAAAAAAAAAATCATGGGCCATAAATCATTTTTCATTACTTTAACCCATGTTCTTTCTAGCATCCCCCCTAGCACTTCTAGACCCTTCAACTTGTAACAGATCACTTGGACAACAAATGCAAACCACTCAATTGTGTAAAATACCTGACGTGGCAAACCACCTATTGCTTCATTGTAATTTCAACTATGGTGATAATTCTTTGAAGCTCTCAAGTAAGCTGGTCTTCCTCAATCATCAGTCCATGGTGGACAAGCTTCCACAGTTGGAAAGTAGAGCATTTAAACAAGAAAGAGAAAGTAAATGGAGACTAGTCATTTCACCATAATATGCAAAATCCAGGGTGGTGTTCTTATGGCTGTCAACTCACATGAAGGTCAGGAAGTTTATCCTTCAATACTTTCCCATTTAGAAGATTTCTATGTGTAAGACAATTAGCTATACTTCTTTAGTTTTGGCAAAATATTGAACCATTTTATATCTCCCAATCATGGGCAATGCACCCAGACACCTTAAACCCTTTATGAAATAAGTACAAATTATACTTTACCTTCAAAAATATCATGAGATGAAGAAAGAACATATTCAGTTAGAACAAACTGTTCTAGGGTGTAATGATCAGGCCTCTAACTAAATATAGATCTAGTATTTCTAGTATCATAATGAGAAGCACACTAACATGCTCGTGCTGAACTTCAGCCCAAGACAGGGTCTCATCCGTTGTCACAGGAAATAGGACACCACACCACTGACCAATCAACAAATTGAGTTCATAAATTCTATAAACTTCATGCTAATACCGAATAACACTTTATAGAATAACCCATTGATCTTATCTATTATTTTGTCACATATTTTTCATCACTCCAACCCAAAGAACTGATCTTAGTCTTTTAATAAACAAAAACAGGGTCTTTTTGTTGTTTTAGTTGACACCAATGTCTATAATTCCAAATCCTTCTAGGAAGCATCCGTTAACAAAGATTAACCACTAGAGATGATTGATTCAAATAAGAAAACTAGAATCAGAAATAAGTTTTGGAGATTGCATCATACCTTTCTGTCGCCTGGAAAGAGCCGTGATAGATTGAGCTTCTCCACCAGAGCCATCCACATCCATCAAATCCAAACTCTATATTCCACCACCAACTCTCCTCAGCATCCAACTAATGAAATTATACCGGTTTTCTAACAAAACCCACCGGACAAGAAACCCCTTCTTATCAAAGATTGAAGAAACTCCCCTGATGTACCGCCAAGATTAACGATGAACCCACTCCCGGTAAGCAGTTTATAACGATCCCAGGATAAGAAAACCTTAGAAATTAAAGAATCAGATGAGATCTAGCCTTACCTTGGACAGGAACAGTCTCGAAAAAGGTGGAATTAAGAAGGGTTTTCTATTTAAACAACGAAGCAGAGATTGCTTCGAATGGAGAAAATGGGGACTTTTATATTCCTTGACCTTCGGAAAAGGCCGGAAAGGAATCTCCGGCAGAATTTAATTGCTTCGGGGGAGCTTGTAAAGGTGTTCAGCCGTTCAGGTTTGGGAGAACAGAGGAGAAAAGGGCCGTTGGGAAATCCAGCGCATAATAGACAATTGACATGAATACTGCTAACATGCGCCCATCTGCTAATTAGCCAGTTTGGATGCAAGAGTCCCACTGGGCACCGTTGAAAGCTATAACTTGGATAAGAAATCAAACCAAACCAATAAATTACTAGCAGAGTTTACTAGCAGAGTTACAGGATTGGAATTGCATTGGTTTCTTAATAAGAAACTTGCAATTATAATTAATCAAGTTTTGAAACTCATCTATATATATATATATTAAAATTGCATGAAACCCCCTCATTCTAATTTTTTTTCTTATTTTTTAATTCCACATAATTATCCATTAAACCAATAAGGAAATCATGTATACTTAACTATTTCTTACAACCATAAAGAAAGAGAAATTTACTTTTCTAATGTTTAGCCAAGTGGCACCACTTCCTCCTAAATTGTCTCTAATTCCTATTTATCTCTTAAATTATCTCAAACTCCTATTTATCTCTTAAATTATCTCCAATTCAGTAGAGAGATTCTCTCCTAAACAATCTCTAATTCCTATTTATCCTCTCCCCCACTTTTTATCTATATCTATCCAAAGAAATTTTCAATTAAAAAAATACAGAATAATTTAAATGTTATAAACAAAATTATATACTCAATTTAAAATATTTATTTAAAACATAAAAAATTAATAGATTTAATAATATCGATATTATTAGTAATTCAATATTTTTACAAAATTCATCATGAAATTATGTAGTAAAAATATAAATTATAATTTTATGAATTATTCAATTTAAATGTTATTCAAGTAATAAAAATTTAACATTAAAAAATAAAACATTAATTAAATATTTTAAAAACTAAAAATCTTAAATAAAACATTAAAATAGCTAAATAATATAACAAAATATTTAATATTACGTAATAACATTAAAATAAATAAAATTCAAATAATGAAAATTTTTAAATATTTTACATATTATTTAAATATTTAAATAACACAATATTTAACATGCAAAATTTTAAATAGTTAAAATAACGAAATTATGTAATAAATTAGAAAAAATCTTAAAGGTAGAAAAATAATTATAATAGAATTCATAATATTCATATTAATAATAATTTAATATTTTATAAAATTAATAAAGAATTATGTAATAATAGTAAAATTATAATTTTTTGGATTATTAAATTCAATAAACATTTAATATTTTAAGAATTTAAATAACAATATTGTTTCAATAACTAAATAATATTGTAAGTAACTAATTTCACTTATGTCAATTAATAATTATAGAAAATAAGTATCAACAAAATTATATTTATTAGTAATAATTTTACCATAATAGTGTATATTCATTATATATTTATATATACTATAATTAATATTTATTTTATTTTCAGTCATTATTTATTGTTTTTTATAAATATGCTTTCAATAATTATTTATAAATATATTTTTATATTTTTAACTGTAACTAAATAATTATTTTTCAACAGTATTTAACAGTAATTATATTTTTTCAATAAATACAGTAATTTAATAATTACAGTATTATTAATAGTTTAGTATTTTAATAATTACAATATTTACTGAAAATCAATATTAATAAATAATGTAATTATTTTTAAACTGTAACTCAAAGTAATTACATTTAACAGTAATTAATAAATACATAATTTTTTAAAAAATAATATATTTTTTGATTAATAAATACATTATTTTTTAAAAAATAATATATTTTTTAATTAATAGCAATTAACACTAATTATTTTTAATTACATTTAAAATAGCATAAAATTACATTTAATTAGATTTAACATTAATTAACAGTAATTATAAATTAAGCTATAAATAGCATCAAATTACAAACTATAAATGATTTTTAAACTGTAATTAACAGTAATTATAAGTTAAGCTACAAATAGCATAAAATTACATTTAATTACTAGAAAATTACATTTAACATTAATTAATAGTAATTAATTAACACTAATGATTAATTAACAGTAATATAATTCACGGTATTTATTTTTAAGCTGTAACTAAACTATTTTCAAACAGTAATTAGCAGAAAACTACATTTAATTAGTTTTAGCCAAGAAATTACCAATATATTTCTGAAAATAGGATAATTTTCATAATTAATAGAATTTTTCATAATTACAATATTGTTAATAATTAACAGTATTCTCAATAAATACAGTATTTTTAATTAACAATATTTATAAAAAATAGTATTAATTAACAGTAATTATTTTTACAGTATTATTAATAATTTGGTATTTTCATAATTACAGTATTTACTGAAATGCAGTATTAAATGTAATTTAGTGATATAATTTAGCATAAGTAACCAAAACATAATAAAAATATCCATCAATTATACAAATACTGTTAATATTTCAAAATATTGAAAATGTAATTAAATGTAACTTTTTGCTATTATGCTATAAATAATGTAAAATATATTAGTGATGTCTATTATGCTATAAATAGCATAAAATTACAAGCTATAAATGATTTTTAAACTATAATTAATAGTGATTATAAGTTAAGCTATGAATAGCATAAAATTACATTTAATTACCAGAAAATTACACTTAATTACATTTAACATTAATTAATAGTAGTTAATTAACACTAATTATTAATTAACAGTAATATAATTCACAGTATTTATTTTTAAGCTGTAACTAAATTATTTTTAAACTGTAATTACCAAAAAATTACATTTAATTAGTTTTAGCCAAGAAATTACCAATATATTTCTAAAAATATGATAATTTCCAAAAATTAATGTAGTTTAAATAAATACAGTAATTTAATGATTATAGTATTTATTGAAAAATAGTATTATTAATTAATAGTATTTTTTCATAATGACAATATTTTTAACAATTAACAGTATTATTCAATTAACATTATTAATTACAGCATTTATTTATTAACATTTTGTGTTTAAAATGCTTGGTTTATTTATTTGAAAATGGTGTAGATTATTTTTGTTTTTGTTGTTGCCATCTATTTGAAAATGTTTGTTTTATTTATGTGATTGATGTGTTTTCAACTTGTTGTAATTCTGTTAGATACTTTGTGTTTTCTTATGTTGCCATCTATTTGAAAATGTTTCGAATATTTATGTTATTTATGTGATTGATGTGTAATTAAATGTTATTCTGCTATTTTCAATTTGTTGTTGCAATTTTATATCCCTAAAAGAAAATTAGTAATAATAATAATAATTAATAACTAATAATAGTATTAGAATAATATAGTATTTCATTTAATTAATAACTATTAATTAATGCAAAATGTAATTTAATTACTGTTAATTAATGATAAATTACAATCAACTAAATACGGTATTTCATTTATTAATAATTCAATATTAATTAATATAGTATATAATTAATTAATTGCAGTATTTTTATATATAGTTAATTACAGTATAATATTAATATGTGATTGTAATACAGTATTATAAAAATGCAATATTAGTTAATTAACATTATTAATTACAATATTTAATTAGAAGTATTTATAATTGCATTAGTTTTCATAATTTTTAATATTTAACTGTATTAATTAATTAATATTCTTAATTACAATATTTAATTATAAGTATTTATAAATGCATTATTTCACCTTTTTTACCAAACCCCGTGCACTGCACCGGTCCCTGCTAGTATAAAGACTTAAAAGAGATCATCATGTGCTCGTTTTTTAAATATTGCTTTAGCAAAGCATTTCATATAAAAGAACATGGTCATACAGTGATAGTTTTAAGTTCTACTTCATAGTTATCCTTTGTTTCACAACGAGAACTCGTAGTTGACTTGGATGGTAGGACCGTTCAGCCTGGGAATCGTCCAAGCAACTGGTTCTGTTTTACCCCAACCCTAGTCCCTGACCAAAAATCATTGAATCAGTTAATGACCCGTTGACCCAGGCGGTCGAACCATCGACCTGTCGACCCGCTCAACGATTTTTGGCCATTTCTTATTTTTAATTATTTTTTTTATTTTTTAATTTTTGTTGCCAGAACAACCCATCCATTTGAACCAGATGGTCAAACCGTTGACCTAGAAACTGGTGACAGAACGGTTCCATTTCCAAGTCGTTTTTTCTAGATGTCAATAATTAGATGAAATAACTTTTTAGTCATAGTCATGGGAAGGGTGGACATTGCAAGGGATTCCAAAACGTTGAAAGATAAATCCAAAGTGACCTTAAACATAGAAAAAAAATGGCAGTAAATCCACTAAACTAGAAAAACTAAGGAAAAAAATAAAAAAAATCGAGTCCAAAGTTCCGCTTTGAGATGGAGCTAAACATACATGCAATCTAAGAAAGAGAGAAAACATATTGTCTTATAAGAAAATTAAAAAAAAAAACATTGCACAAGAAAACCCAAAGAAAAAGCAAAAGGGAAGAAATAAAATGGTGGTAAACCCTGGACCATTTTGGAGAATCTTGAAGAAGACCAAACACACAAAAAAAAAAAAACAGAAAATGAAAAAAAAGGAACATACCACACACACTCGAATAAAGCCCACAGTAGAAGAAACCTTTGAATAGTAAAAAACCATAAGCATAAAAAACCATGGTTTTTGAACTACCGTTGACCCGGACAAACGGACATTTCGGCCTGGGAACCGTCCAAGCAACCTGTTCTGTTTTACCCAATCCTAGTACCTAGCCAAAAACCATTGAATCAGTCAATGACCCATTGACCAGGGCGGTCAAACCGTCAACCCGTTGACCCGTTCAATGGTTTTTGGCCATTTATTTATTTATTTTTTTAATAGGGAACCATCCAGGCAACCGATTCCATTTTATCCTAATCCCGGTCCCTGGCCAAGAACTGTTGAATTGGTCAATGACCCATTGACTCGGGCGGTCGAATCGTCGACTCGTTGACCCATTCAATGGTTTTTGGCCTTTTTTATTTTTTATTTTATTTTTGTTGTCAGAACAGGTCAACTGTTTGAACCAGACAGTCGAATCGTCAACCCAAAAACCGATGGTCATAATGGTTCTGTTTTCGAGTCATATGAGTCACACGCTCGAATGACATAACACGTATAATACTGCTTAATGGACCTCACACACTCAATGTTTTGCTTGTAAGTTTTGTTGTCAGAATGGGCCGTCCATTCGAACCGGGCGGTCGAATCGTCATTTTTTTATTTTTTAATTGGGAATCATCCAGGAAATCGGCTCCATTTTACCCCAATCCCGGTCCCTAGCCAAAAACCGTTGAATCGATCAATGACCCGTTGACCCAAGCGGTCGAACTGTCAACCCGTTGATCCGTTCAATTGTTTTTGGTTGTTTTTATTTTATTTTATTTTTTTTATTTTTATTGTCAAAACGGGTCATCCGTTTGAACTAGACGGTCAAACTATAAACCCAAAAACCGGTGGCCAAAACAGTTCCATTTTCGGGTCGTATGAATCACACGCTCAAATGACATAACACGTATGATATTACTTAATTGACCTCACACAGTCAATTTTTTGCCTATAATTTTTGTTGTCAGAATGGATCATCCGTTTGAACCGGACGGTCGAATCATCGACCTGAAAATCGGTGGCCATAACAGTTCCGTAATTTTTTTCTTATAATTTTTGTTGTCAGAATGGGCTATCCGTTCGAACGGGACGGTCGAATCGACGACCTAAAAACCGATGGCCAGAACGGTTCCTCACTCTTCATAAAGCCACCTCATCACTTCCTTCTCCCTCTCTCATAATGACACCTCATTATGCTTGGCCTACCCCTCTTGGGTTTGCATCTGCCCCCCACATACGTGCCCCCCAAAAACGTTTCACAAAACCAGAACGCAACGCGTGTCATTACACACGCGCATTAAGCGAGACGCATGCGAAACCCATTTCACGCCGTGAAGTGCACCTCCGTTAATTCCTCTCTTGCCCAAAAGTGTTTCTTCTCCCATACTCCTCCATTCTACTTCGAACTGAAACTCTTGGTGCCAGCCCCCTTTCGTAACCCACTCACTGAAGATTAACCCGGTCGAGTTCCATTGGCCGATGTCGATGGCCATACCGGCAAGAGGTAAATACTCTATAAGTTTTTCTCATTTCTTATATATATTTTTTTTGTTTTTTTCTCATTCATTTTCTAACATTCACAAATCTGAACCCGTCGGAGTGGGAACTCCGTTTCAAACCCATGACACCCCTGGAATTCGAAAGCCCTCCAAAATTCCAAACTCTCCAAAATTTGAGTTTTGACTTGAGGCGCTTGGCCATGGTTGGAACAGCCTGGGAGGAGTGGTAGCTGTGCAATGACAACAACTTCGTTTACAATAGAAAGAGAAGAAGACAAGATTATATTGTTGTTGTTGCACCACCAGTAAGTACCGCTTCTGATCTAGTGGTGGAGCAGAGGCAGCGGAGGGAGCGGAGGAAGAGGACGTTGCTGAAGCTGAGAGATCAGTTGCGACAAATGAATTTGATCATAATTCCCTTTGTAATGATTGCCATGTATTCTCTCATGAAATATTAAAGGTTCTTTGTCAATATTCCGTCTCTCTTTATTAGTATCTACACTGTAATACGATCTCTCTCTCTCTCTCTCGGAAGAGGCAGTTGGTTTCAGCAATGATAAAAATTTTTAAGTCTTAGGTGGCGTTTGATAAATCTGAAAATTCAGATTTGAAAAGTTAAAAAGATATTAAATGTGTCTGAAATCTGAAAAGAGGTATAGTTGCTTTTGTACGTTTTAGAATATCTAAATCCATGATTTTATTTGTGTTGGATCAACCTTTTACCATCTGAAATTTATTGATTTTACTATTTTACCCCTAAAATATACAATTTGAAAATGTTGAATTCAATTTACATTATCTCATAAAAAATAATTTTCAACCTCAAAATAATATTGAAACAATATAAATAAAAAACAATAAATTAATAATTACTAATTAATAAATGAAACATTTAAAATTAAAAAAATAAATAATGATTATAAAAATATTAAAATAATTAATAATTTACACAAATAAAAATAAAAATAATTTATAAAAATTAATGAAATAATTAAAAATTATTAGTTAATATAAATAATTAATAAATAACACAAGTAAATTTAATAAAATATAATTAATGTTTAATAAAAAATATTAAAATAACTAATACAAATATTTTATAATTAATAATTAATAAAAACATTAGTATTATTCACTGAAATACTATTGGGGGAGAGAAAAGATAGGGGGAGAGAGCGAGAGCAAGAGAGAGAAGATAGGGGGAGAGATAGGGGAGGGAGAGAGAGTGAGAGGGAGAGAGGGGGAGAGAGAAGACAGGGGAGAGAGTGAGAGCGAGAGAGAGAAGACAGGGGGAGAGAGAGAAGACAGCGGCGGTGGTAGTGGTGGGAAGACAGGGGAGAGAGAAAGAGAGAGAGAGGGAAAGAGAGAGAGAGAACGAGCAAGCGAGAAAAGACAAGGAAGGAGAGAGAGAGAGAGGGAGAGCGAGAGAAGACGGCTTGCAGTGGCGGTGGCGGGAATACATGGGGCAAAGAGAGAGAGCGAAAGCAAGAGCGAGAGAGAGAGCGAGAGCGAGAGAGAGAGAGAGAGAGCAAAAGCGAGCGAGCGAGCGAGCGAGAGAGAGAGAGAGAGAGAGAAGATAGGGGGAGAGAGAGAGCCGCCGATGGGTGGATTAAAAAATTTGGATTAAAAAATTTTCATCTATATCTATCAAAAGAAAGTTTGGATTAAAAAATTTAAGAATTATTTAAATACTATAATAAAATTATGTCATAACTATAAAATATTCATTAATAACACAAAAAATTACCATAGATTTAATAATATTCATATTATTAATAATTTTATACTTTCATGAAATTCATAACAAAATTATGTAATAACAATATAAATTATAACTTTATGAACTATTCAATTTAAATATTATTCAAATAATAAACATTTAAAATAAAAATTATTATTTAAAAAATTCAATAACTAAATATTATAAATAAAATATTAAAAATAGTTAAATATTATATAACAAAATATTTAATATTATGTAGTAACTTTAAGAGAAATAAAATTTAAATAATGAAAAATTTTAAATATTTAAATAATGAAAAATTTTAAATATTTAAATAAATAAATATTTTAACTTGGGGGGGGGGGCAGCCATATTCGTAAAAGTTTTATGGTTTCTATTCTTCCAGATCTGCCATAGCAAGTAAGCACTCCTTTTCATGAAATTGTTATTGTTCTTTCTATCTTCCTCATATAATTTGATCCACCATGCTAAGTCTAAATAACACATCAAAATGAAAATCCAAAAAATAAGGGAGAATCAATGCAAAAGAAATCTAATCTATTCATCTTTCCAAAAGTTCAAGAAGAAATCTTCATCCCAGTTTGAGATCTCATGTAAAAATCTGTTCATCTTCCCTATGGTTCCCCTTGTGTTAAAAATACTTTGTTGAAAGAAGATCCAGACTTTTTTTTTCAAAGTATGGTGCACCGGGTAAAAGAAAAAAGAGAAGAAAAAGAAAAAGAGTGAAGAGGGTTAGGTAGAGTCTGGATTTGCACTTCAGAAAGCGCATCTCATACTCCTTTCTCTACTTAATTTGCAATTTTGCGACAACAGAAATAGTGAAGTAAATTCACAAATTGGGAGCTCTTGGGAAGACCTTTTGTCGGTCTTCCAAATGACCCACGTTTTGTCTTCTACAAATCTTTGCACTAGAGAAAAAAAAGGATTTTGTAGGAAGTATTTTCACTTAAAGACAAAAGAAAAAATCTCAATGGTTTGCTTTTATCTAGAGAGATGTTTTACCTACTTTATCCCATAACCTTCGCACTGCCTCTTCCTCTATTCTCTCTCTCTCTTTCTCTCTCTCTCTCTATATATGTATGTATGTATGTATGTATGTATGTATGTATGTATGTATGTATGTATGTATGTATGTATGTATGTATGTATGTATGTATGTATGTATGTANATGTATGTATGTATGTATGTATGTATGTATGTATGTATGTATGTATGTATGTATGTATGTATGTAAGTATGTATGTATGTATGTATGTATGTATATAGATAGATAGATAACAAATTTTATATTAATATATAGATAGAAATTTTTATATGATAAACTTGATCAGGGTGATTTGGTTCTCCAATGATATCACGACACATGACACTACAGAACTATCCATTAGAGGACCAAATCACCCCTCATCAAGTTTATCATATAAAAATTTCTATCTATATCAGCACCACACAAGCAAAACTCGAAGACCTGGCATTTGTTTCAACCTCCTTGGCCCCACCTCTATAGGATGACCTACAAATAGTGTTAGACAGTTTTGTATGCCCTTAGCTTCAATCAGAATGATGTACTTTATGAGTTTATTGTAAATGAATAAAAGTGCATATTTGATTCAT
>NW_010729725.1:4953-15765 GCF_000365185.1 Nelumbo nucifera
TGGGTCTCACCCTGGCGGCTGAGACAAGCCACCCCAATAGTTGGTAGCACACTAGTGTCAGCCTTGGCAGGATAAATCTCCCCAGACTTATCCAACGGCTGTGAACATTTAAAACCAACACAAGTTTCATTAAGTGTCCAGTTTTAGGGTCTTACACAGAAGTATACCACACAACATGAATTAAACATGTACTTCATTTATTTACATTATATATCAAAATTACATCAAAACTGATTGAAGCTAAGGGCATACAAAAACTGTCCAACACTTGGTTGGGTAAATCAACTATGAACAATGAACTTGATAAAATCTGGATTTGAAAGGAAAAAAGGAAATAAAAATCTTATCTAAAACAATTAAATCTATAATATTCACTATTAATTCAACACATTTCATACTAATTATCAAAAAAATAATAGATTCCATGACTCTTGCTGAAAGGAAACTCTTCTTAAATGCCTTAATGAGTAGTTTCACATGGTACCTACTCCCATTCCATGAATGGGAATCATTTATTATGCATGCCTTTTAGTAGGTGTTAGAATTCTTTTTGCTACATATAGAATTAATGTATGACATAGATGAGATTTATATATTGCTTAATATTTCCCAGTTTGAATTTGGTTAGGGTTTAAGAAAGTAAACATATGTAAAGAATGAAGCAGATTTCATTTTGAGATTTTACCTTTATGGTGTTATGTTTAAAAAGGAGTAGTTGCATATACTATTCTATAAAAGATGGGTAGTTGGAAATGCTCTGTACATTCGTGTTATCTTTCCAAAGGAGTATCATGTTTGTAAGTTAAACTGGTGAAAGATAATAGTGGTTATTAACCCAAAATATGGTAATTTCCCAATAGTTTGTTCTATTCTGAATTGTTTTTTCCCCTCCCCAGTATTAGGACAGACCTAATCAGCCACAAAAAAACACTGTAGATAGAGTAGAAATATGACTGTAGGCAGGGTGTAAGGCTGGGCTGAGGAGTGGTCTCTTTGAAAGACAGAGGAAGGATCATAAGAAGGGAAGAACGAGGTTCTTAGGTCAGGGTTGCACGAATGGAGAGTTAGGTTATACTCAGGAGTATTGGATGGTAAATGCTTAGGATCAGATGAGTTCTAATATGAGGAGGATCTCTATTTATGGAGGAGGTCCCGAAATCCTAAAAGGTAAGAGATGAGGATATTCGCTTCGCATCGAGAAAGGGAATATTTGATTTGCTGTCAATTATTGGATGTGCTACTGGGGTATCGCCACATGTCTCATGAGGATCTTCTCAAGGATTGGTTTTCCTTATCCTTGAGATCCCTCATTACTCACGTGTGCTACTACCTTTTTGTGTGTCATAACTAATCCTATGTGGCAACAGTGACATCACCGTTCGGCGGTCAATACTTCGTCAATTCCACGTGGCGGTTCGCAAATTCCTTTGCTATCGTAGGTTCGCATGTGTCTAGGCACATGCGGGCCTCACCATGGGCTCGGCCTGCTATCCCTTCTAACCTGTCCTCCAGAGTGAGCTTGCGGGTTGTGAGTTCATCGCACATCATAGCAAATGCGGCTTCATCACACACTCAGTGTGCTTGGGTCTCTTGGATGGGTGTTTCTGAGGTTTATTTATATTCGAGTGTTGACTGAACTTGGTGGACCGTGGGTTTATCATTGTTTTGCTTAATGTGTTGTGGGTTCATTGCAAAGGTGGCGGTGTACCGCAAGTTCATCGCAATGTGGGGGTTGATTACAATCTATTCGTAAGTGCTTCTATGGTGTTACTCTTGGTGTCTGAGTGTTCTTTGAGGGTCTGGGTGAGTTGTACATACCTACATTAGCCCCCCTACTTATCTGTAAGTGGGAGCTTATCAATAAGCATATTGCCTTTTCGTCTTCAGGTTTTGCAGTAGTTTTGCCTGTGTGCGTTGGGTCTGGTGTTTCTGCATGCTTTGTAGTTTTGTGTTGATCGCATGCACACTGTGTTTATGTTTGGTGGCTCATTATAATATGAGGCTTAGCACCCTAGTCTTTTGATGATTTGTTTTTTGGCAACAGTTAGTGTTGCTCGTTAATTGTGTGCACTAGCCCCCCTGACTGTTGACATGAAGAAAATCAGCAAAAGAAAATGTGAACTATAGTAATGAGTGCAGCCTTTTGACAATGGGTGTAAGAGGTGGTTGATGACTAAGCTGTAGCCATAGTCATCATTTCGCTTATTCCGGTATAAGAGGTGCCATGTGTTTCGATTGGGTTTCTAGTGTTTAATTGACAGTGCTAGGTGCATCATTACGTCTTGATAAATGTTCCACGGTGTCCCGTTTTCTCGAGGGAAGATTTGTGAGCTGTTTTATATTGCCTTTCACGACAATTCATCTGGGTGTGTCTGTTCGGCCCCCCCGTCACTGGGTCGTGGGGTAGTTATAAAAGGGTGCGGTGTATCCTATTGCTTATCATCATCTGTGGTCGATATATCTTTCTTGTTTTGGTTGTCCTATTCTCCCTTGTGATTTGTGTTTAGTGGTGTCTCTTGATCAGAGTAGTGCGTAGATGGCTATCAGCGAGTCTGTGGGTTCTAATTCGTCGTCTCCGACGAGGTTGTCACCTAGTAGAGTAGGTGACAATTCGGAGCTGACC
Organism: Nelumbo nucifera; assembly: GCF_000365185.1. Next base: position 7,577 of record NW_010729725.1, read on the forward strand.
TTGGTCCATCAGCTGCTTGTGCAATATTGTGAGGAAAACTTCATAGCCCCTTTGGGGTATGAAGCCGTCGAAGGCGTTCCTGTCTAGGGCGTTTGTCAAGGTGACAGGTTTATGGTGACAAGGGTAGTGGTGAAATTCACGGAAGAAATCATTCAAGGTGGTAGGTTGCCACCCTTCAAACTTCCTTTCGTCGTTGTCGGTTTGGTGTTAAACACCCTTGCGGCGGTGATGTCCGAAATAATGAATCAACCAGATATCTTGGTTTGTCCTTGTGTAGTGGTTGAGGACTTGTGGGAGTTTTTCTGCCATCGGCTTTCATGTCAAGTATATTGAAGAACATGTCATTCGATTGGCGCATGTATTTTGGAAAGCCATTCTTAGAGAGTCGTTGTTGGTTTATGGGCAGTTGCTGAGGGACGTGCGCCATAGCGTTGAGGCAGATGAGGCAAAGTTGGCAAGAAGTGCTAAGTGGCTCATAGACCTTTAGAGGGAGTGCCATCGCCAATGTCAACTAGTGGCAGAGTACGAAGCAGAGGTGGGTGAACTAACAATGTTTAAAGCTTGAAGGCCTATGCTTGAGAGCATAGAAGCAATGAGGGATGAGTGTGCCACTCTATGAAATCTGTATTTTTTTGTTTGTAATTATGTGAATTAATTCTGAATGAATTCAGTGAATTTCTCTGGATTCTAATGTACTTAATTTACTATCTTTCATATTATATTGTATCTCTGAGAACGGATTGTGGGTTGCTTCAGTTTGGTTTAATCGTTTGCAGCTGGATTACACCCATGGTGTGGTGGTGTTTATCCTAATCTGAGCAACACTCATTTTGGTTTCCTGGTTCAGCTACATTATTGCCCTCCCCTTTGGTGTTGGTAATGTTGTCTCCCCCCCCCTTTTCTGTGAGCTTCAACCTCGCTAGCTGATCTGGATATAGTGATTACACCATTAGTCCTTCTCAAACTATTAGCCTTTCAAGGAAGGAATGACTTGAAGGGGGGGAGCTTCTCTGTGTGACAGTCGGATTGATTTTGTGTCTACCTCTTATCGAGGACATGCGATTTAGTTTCTTATCGGCATTCTGTGATTGATTAGGATTGAGGGGTTTATTTGGGACAGCCACGTGGCACTCGTTGGTAGTGGTCTTTCAATTGTCGCTCCGAAATCATTGCAGTTCAATTGCACATGTGGGGTGAATTCGATATCCGATACAATTTTCTGGTGGTTACTGACATGGCACTTCGTTTGAATTAATGAGGGTCTCTGGTCCCGCCTCTCTAGGGGTGTTTGAGTAATTTCATGTAGTTACTTTTCCACTAAGGATCATTTCGGGTATTGGGCAGGCATCCGTTCGTCTTCGTTGGCGCCGTTTGGTCTGTTGCACATGCGAGTATCGAACAATCTCTATAAACCTAGAGAAAGGGACCCGTGTAGTTTTCCTTTCACCTTCAGTTTGTGTTTTCGTCTCTCATTGCCTTTTTGTTCTTTTAGTTTCTATGTTTGGTACCTACTATTTGTTTTCCTCTCTTGTTCCCTCTCCATCTATGGCTCCATGTCGCGTCTATGGCTCCATGTCGTCGCCAAGTTGTTAGGGTGTCTGAAGAGCAGGTGGGGAAGAAGGTTGAGAAAATGTTGAATGCCCTTTTATTGACTTCGTTAGGGAGGTTGATATGGCAGAGTTGCTGTCAGAGATGGAGGCCACTCTAGCTATCACGGGGGAGCTGAACGTATGAAAGATCCATCATATGGATAGCCGAACCTTGCAGGTAGGTAGGGCGAAATTTCAAAAATTTCTTTCTCTCCCATGTGGGAATCACATTCCCTATTTTAGAAAATCTGCATTTTCAAGGATCAATCTTGAACCTAAACCGAACCAGATCTGAAACCAAAAGATAGGAGAGGGATATACTTGAAACAGAGTAGCAGTAACTCCCAACGAAGGTTTTCATGCCCAAGGAAAACTCCAAAGATTGCTCCCATTGAAGATGACACAGTGTAGGGTTCTTCCCTACAGGTGGTTCTTCCCAAGAACCGAATCCTTCAGCAAGAATTCGATGGAGGCTATGTGCGCATGACTTCAGATCAGTTTTTCTCCAAAAACTGATATCAAGAACTCTTCTGGTTGCTCGTATAGTGGAGAACAAACTGGTAGTGGCGGCAGCAAGAGGTGGGTACAAGAGCAGAAGATGGCACAGTCTTACTGTAGTTGTCTTCTCTCTTTATGTGATTTGAGAACTGTTGTATTGGGATGAATGAAAGTTCGCCCTCCTCCTCCTTTTATAGCCTTAAAGAGAGATCCTAATCTCATTAGGAGTTTCCTAATCCAAATTTGTATTTGGATCAGGACTTCTCTTTAAGAGATAAGGATAAGCCCTTATCTTATYTGYAGATTAGATCARCCCCTCCTAATCTTATTAGGAGTTTCCAAATCCAAATCTGTATCTGGATCTGGACTCTCTGAGTGGATAGGGATGACTCCCTATCCTATCTGCTGATCCAAATCCCAGATCCGCCCCCTTCTTTAACTAATCAAAACAGACCAGTTTGAATTGGGCTTTAGGCCCATTAATTCCATGTACTCACAAACCTTCCAAACTACTACCCAGTTGGGTTTCCTTGTATGGCATACCCAAACATTGATCTACACATCAGCCACATGGGTTCAGCCTAGCTTCTGTTACAAGGCCTGGCCGAATTCACTGTTATGGGCAATGAACCCTTGAGCCCATCAACATGGGCTCTTAATGGGGCCAACACTTACACTAAGTGGTCCCTGGGCCAAGCCACCTTATAAAAACCTAGGGACTGTGGGCAGATGCAAGATTAGCCCATCAGATATTACCCTCAATGGTCTTACACTCAACTTCTTAGCCCATAATGATCAAACACTGCCTGACAAGAGAGGACCTCTCCCTCAGCTACAAGAAACAGTGTTGCACTCTCTACTCACATGGATCCCGGGAATTAAAACCTTTTGCAAACATTTTGAAATCGTAATATATATGTATATCTTTATATAAATATATTTTGCAAAAACAAATTTCAATGATTGAAATCGGCTACTGGCAGCTTTGGTTTCCATCAGAGAGAGTGCATTCTCGATCATTACCTTTGTCCGACAAAGGGGCTGATCCTGTCACTATAATCACCCACTCAGATGAATTCTCAGACTGTCCCAACATACCCAGGTTTAGACCCCCTCTAAGGATCTCACTGGTTGGCATATCAAAGACAACCCATTCCGACACCAAGTGCAGTATCATAATCGAGTCTAGGGGTCAGGTGTAACATTCCAGTTTTGCCCACCAATCACCAAGGTCCAGGGCATATTGGAATTCTAGTCCGGTTCAAGGTTTCAAGTAAACCTACACTGCATGTACCTCGGGTCTCACCCTGGCAACTGAGACAAGCCACCCCAACCAACTTGGTAGCACATAAGTGTTAGCCTTGGCAGGATAAATCTCCCCAGACTTACCCAACCGCTGTGAACATTCTAAACTAACACGAGTCTCATATGTTTCTAGTTTAAGGGTATTACACAGAAACACACCATAATAACATGAATCAAATATGTACTTTATTCATTTACAATATATGTCATAAGGTACATCATTCTGATTGGAGCCAAGGGCATACGTTGTCTAACAGCTCCCACTTGCACTTAGGTCCAATCGGGTACAAGCCGGGAGTCCCATACTTTCCACGTGTTTCTCAAACACTTTCTGTGTCAGTGGCTTAGTCAATGGGTCTGCTACATTCTCCACTGATGCTACCTTCTAAATCAGGACGTCCCCTCTTCCGACTATCTCCCGCAGTACATGGTACTTCCTGTCGATGTGCTTCGACTTCGAGTGGACTTGTGGCTCCTTAGCCTGAGCAATAGCTCCATTGTTGTCATACAACAACATGGTACTTTCGGCTATGTTAGTTTTCAGAGAAAGATGAAGAACATAGAGACCATTCTCAAGTTCTCTGTATGCGATGAATTTGTTATTTCTTTTAATAGTAATCGTATTATCAAAAGGAATAGAATATCCATCTGCACACAATTTTGAAACAGAAATCAAATTTCTTCTCAAATTTTGTACATAAAGACAATCTTTCAGTACAATTGATCATTCTTTGAAAAATAACTCTATGGTTCCTATAGCCGTAGCTGCAACACTTGCAGAAGTCCCCAAGTAAAGAGTAACTTCTCCATCACTCAGTCTTCTACTTATCCTGAACCCCTGCAGTGAGTTACACGCATGAGTTGATGCCCCAGAGTCAATACACTAGGATGCAGAAGTAACCAACAAATTGGTTTCTATGACACAAGATTCGAAATTACCTTTCTTGGATTCCAGGTACTGAGGACAGTTCCTCTTCCAGTGGTCGGTCTGATGCTCTGTCCTTCTTCTGCTTCTTGGACTTGGTGGCTTTATTCTGGGGCTTCTTCTTTGCCTTCCTCTTTTTCTTGCCCGACTTGCTAGCTTCAACAAGCATAGCAACAGGCTCATCCTTCTTAATCAGTTCTTCGCCCCTCTACAACATATTGCTGAGTTCCTGAATGCTAACATTCAACTTGTTCATGTTGTAATTCATGATGAACGGATTGAAGGAAGGAGGCAAAGAATTTAGTATGGCATCTACCTTAGTGACATGTTCCAGCTCGGATCCAAGAGCCTCAAGTTCATTGATTTAGCCCATCATCCGAAGACAATGGTCATGAACCTGCTGGCCCTTGGACATTTGTGCGGTCATGAACTATTTCAAGACCTTTTGTCTTGTAGAACGGTTTTGCTCTTCGTACATTGTCTTTAGACTGTCCAATATGTCATTGGCTAGCTTGATTTGATCGAACTGCCTTTGTATCGAATTGTCCAGGGAGGCAATGATATAGCACCGGGCTAGGGAATTTTTCTCTTCCCACTCTTGGTAGTCCCTCCTACAGGCCTCAAAAGCCCTATCTCCCAAACGCTCCAGGGCAGGGTTTTTAGCCACTTGTCCAACTTCTCAGAAGTTAGGACCAACATAAGGTTACGATACCAGTCAGCATATTTTGGTCCTTTTAGTTTGTTGTCATCCAACAGCTTTGCAAATTGTCCGTTTGCCATTTCTGATAAAAAGCAAACATTACTCCACAACCTAATTTGATTCATGTTATCTACATTGATATGGATTTTAATCTATGTTCCATTTCCATTTGTTCATCTCTGAGATTTCCCTCCCATCTCAGTGATGAAGACTATGAATTGTCTCTGGAAATGTGGGAAATCACATAGGGTGAATGAGGCCAACTGTTTCAGCTGCAAAACCCCACAACCTTTTTGTGAAGGATCATATCTACTAATCACATGAGATTTCCCTTTGGCCTCTGTCAGACAAGGTTCATTACCATTTTAGGTTAAACCTTTCTGTCCAGTGAGTGCTCACCCATCATATTCGTGAACGCCAAGGTACTATGAGAGAGTCTTCCATTTTAGGAGGGAACAAAGTTATTATGCCCTAGTTTAATTTAGGTTAAACCAAAGTGGCTCTCATTGACTTTCATAATGCCAGATTTTGGTGGGCCCTAAACGGCTAGGGTTCCACACGGATCCTCTTCATGGAGGTGTGAGGCTCACCACAAAGGGAGATCATCCAATGATCTTTAAGGACACCATGTTAATGATGTGCATTCAGCCATGGTGTGCGCAAGAGCCACTATCGTATTAGCATGGGCCAAATACTTATGGCCCATGAACGTTGCACATCACACATCCATACATCACATGCAAGGATAAAATTGATCCAATCAATAAATATCTATAAAGCCCACTATTAAAGCCCAATTTAATCCATAATATTACTGATTATTATCATCTAGGTATATGGGCTGAATAGCATTAAGCAGTTCGGCCCATATAGCTCTTCTTTTGTTAGTGGGCTTAAGCAGTTTTAACATTTAAAACTGGGCCTTATAGGTGTGGGCTGAATTAAGTCTTACAATTAAACATCAATCCCTTGATCCAAAAGTGGGAAATGAGGGCTGAGAACAGCCCCCATCGGACCACAGATTCGGTCCAACCAGTTTGGTCCAATCTGGTTCGAATGGATCTAGGGTTTGATTTTTAATTCAAGAATTAATTCAAGAAAATGATCTGAAATTAATTACTGATCAAAGACAATCAGAAATCAATAATAGGGTTGTTCGCACATCTCCCAACCTGCAAAACAGTTGTTAGATTATAGTTTGTAGTTTCATAAACTGTAAATCGCAGATAGTGATTTCCTTATCTACGAAATCTCCTTCTCCTGTGCATCCAGCTTCGATCTTGAAATAAAATAAATAGAAAAACCCTAATTTTCTATTAATATTACATCAGATCGAATTCCTATACATTCAGTCTAAAAATAAAAAATAAATTTAATTACAGACCAGAAAGTAAAAAACTGCAAATCGCAGATATCCTACGCCAATAAAGAGTTCGATCTCCTTTGTACGAACAACCCATAAATCAAGAAAATTATAAAGAACAATTCTAAATGTATTTCAGATTTATAAAGATTTTATTTAAGATTATTCACCCTTGATCTGGGAAACAATTTCCCAAAAAAACCACAATCTGCGCAAATCGGGTAGAACGCCTTCTGCCCATTTGCGCAGGTTCAGATCTGATCTATTTTGGTTCAAGATTTGAACCATGGCTCTGATACCACTGAAGGGATGAGAGATCCATCATATGGATAGTCAAACTCTACAGGTAGATAGGGCAAAATTTCAAAAATTTCTCTCTCTCCCATGTGGGAATCACATTCCCTATTTTAGAAAATCTGCATTTTCAAGGATCAATCTTGAACCTAAACCGAACCAGATCTGAAACCAAAAGGTAGGAGAGGGATATACCTGATATGGAGTAGCAGTAACTTCTAAAGAAGGTGTTCATGCCCAAGGAAAACTACAAAGGCTGCTCCCACTAAAGATGATACAGTGTAGGGTGGAACAGAATCAACAGGTGGTTCTTCCCAAAAACCGAATCCTTCAGCAAGAATTCGATGGAGGCTATGTGAGCATGACTTCATATTAGTTTTTCTCCAAAAACTGATATCAAGAACCCTTCTTGATCGCTCCTACAGTGGAGAACGAACTAGTAGTGGCAGCAGCAGGAGGAGGGCACAAGAGCAGAAGATGGCGCAGTCTTACTGTAGCTGTCTTCTCTCTTTATGTGATTTGAGATCTGTTGTATTGGGACGAATGGAGGTTCGCCCTCCTCCCCCTTTTATATCCTTAAAGAGTGCTAATCTCATTTGGAGTTTCCTAATCCAAATCTGTATTTGGATCAGGACTTCTCTTTAAGAGATAAAGATAAACCCTTATCTTATCTGTAGATTAGATCAGCCCCTCATAATCTTATTAGGAGTTTCCAAATCCAAATCTGTATCTAGATCAGAACTCTCTAAGTAGATAGGGATGATTCCCTATCCTATCTGCTGATCCAAATCTCAGATCCGCCCCCTTCTTTAACTAATCAAATTAGACCAGTTCGAATTGGGCTTTAGGCCCATTAAGTCCATGTGCTCACTAACCTTCCAAACTACTGCCCAATTGGGTTTCCTTGTATGGCGTGGGACTCAAACATTGATCTACACATCAGCCACATGGGTTCAGCCTAGCCTCTATTACAAGGCCTGGCCAAATTCACTGTTATGGGCAGTGAACCCCTAAGCCCATCACCATGGGCTCTTAATGGGCCCAACACTTACACTAAGTGGTCCCTGGGCCAAGCCACCTTATAAAAACCCAGGGATTGTGGATAGATGCAAGATTAGCCCATTAGGTATTACCCTCAGTGGTCTTACACTCAACCTCTCAGCCCATAATGATCAAACACTGCCCGACAAGAGAGGACCTCTCCCTCGGATGCAAGGAACAGTGCTGCACTCTCTACTCACATAGATCCTGGGAATTAAAACCTTTTGCAAACATTTTGAAACCATAATATATATATATATATATATATATATATATGTTTATATCCGTATATAAATTATATTTTGCAAAACAAATTTCAATGATTGAAATCGGCTGCCGGCAGTCTTGGTTTCCATCAGAGAGAGTGCATCCCTAATCATTGCCTTTGTCCGACAAAGGGGCTGATCCTATCACTATGATCACCCACTTAGATGAATTCTCAGACTGTCCCAACATACCCAGGTTTTGACCCCC
>NW_010729727.1:0-13227 GCF_000365185.1 Nelumbo nucifera
GACATGTAAACATCATTATCTTATAAAGAAACTCCTAATCTTATAAGAAAACTCCTAACTAATGATGATCCCTTTAATTTAGGAAAACAAATCTGCTTTGAAATAGAAATCCTTATAAAAGACTACAACTAATGACAACTAAGCATAGAAAAGTCAAAGTAAACCAAAACAAGACAAAACAAGCCCAACAAGCCCATCAATACATCTTAGCATGCGAATTGGGCATTTTCTTATTATGCCCATGCGCCAAGCCCATCAATACATCTTATGTCATGGATTCCCAGCTTGTTCTTCAAGATCCAAGCCTTGTTCATCGTCTTGCACATAAAGATAGGTGATTATCCTTGGTGAAGCTTTGGACACTTCCAAAACAGTCTTAGAATCTTCTAAAACAGCCTCTTTGTCATGCATTTTCATGATTAAGCCTTGTAAAGCCTCTTTCATCCTCTTTGTTCTTGCCCTAGTCATTGATTGGTCCACCGATTCCTTGCAAAGGATCTTGAGAATATTTGGGAATATTAGCTTGACCCATTTGGCCAGCACCTCGATCTCCATTAAACACTAGTTCAAGGATGACTACTCCACCAGAACTTATTTCATCCAAGAAACTATTGAGTTTTAGCGATAGTCCCATATCATCTCCTCGAGCCATCTCCACTACTGGTAGCAGGACGTTGTCAGATATCGGTAGGTTGCACCATCTTTCGTGATGAGGAGGAAACAAAGTGGCTCGTGAGGAAGCCTCAGATAGAAAAAACAAGAATAAGGAGAGCAAGAGGAGATGTAGATATGCCATTGATGAATATTGAAGAATGATAGAGAGAGGGGAGTGATGAATAGTGTTATTTCGTGTTGGTGGAGAGAGAGAGAATTAGAGGAAAATTCAAGAAGAGGGAAGGTTGGAGGTGAGAGTGCACCGCCATTCTATCATCATTGTGCGTGGTGAGGAAGAAGATGAACAATGTTTCAGATGCACATTAATACGTGAAAAGGTATTTTGAAAAAAAAATGATCATCTCTTTAACGTTTTCCGTCTTGGTCATTGACAGAAGCGAGGTATTTGATGAATTTTTCAAAAATAAAGGGGATATTTTTGCTAAAATGAAACTATAGGGGAGGTTTTTATGATTGTCAGAAACTTCAAGGGAGGTTTTTGTATTTTACCCTTTTAAATTAGACAAAGACCTCCCTTGTCACAACTATGAATATCAAAATCACCGGTCATTTTTGCCCAACTAATTCTTTGAATTTTTGAAACAGAATAATTTCGTTGACTAGAGAACATAACTACATATACGAATACATACAAAAGAGTTTTAAATCTAAACAAAATGTATTACCAAGCACAAACTTCAAAACATGAAGATCAATGCCCATACTAAAGATAAGAGGGACTTACGTCTATTTCAGACCCAAACGAATATGTATTTTCTACCTCCATCATATCTTGTGATTCCCTTTTGAATTCTCTATTTCCAATAATTCAAACTCTCTCTCTCTCTCTCTTTGTTGCAATATAAGAAACTCATATATTATCACTATCACTACAATGATTTTACCTTCCTCTCAAAAAAAAATTTTTTTACCTAACTAAAAGCAATTACAGACTATCCAAAACTAACCAAGCCGTGGAAAACCAATCAAAAATCAATCAAATCAAAACTGACAGAAACGATCCAGGCATACCCAAATAAAGTAGGAAGTCAAGCCAACTCCTCTCTAAAATATAAGTAGATCAAGTCGTAGGTAAATAAAACAAATAAACGTTGATCAATCCAAACAGTCCCCCGTCTAAACAATCTAAAACAAAACAAAAAAAGAAACTTGTCTTAATCAATTTAACCCACAAGAATAGAGCTTATTACAACTCTAATCACACTATTCTTAATTAAACAAACCCATTATAACTTATACCACTGGCTGCATAATCTCCCAAATCTAAGTTAAACAAAACCAACATATTTAAAGAAGTTGGGAAATCAACTCCGCTCCATCAAAAACTGAAACCATACCTATTAAAATCAAAATAATGCAAATAAACAACGACCAATCCAAACAAACCCATTTAAACAACGTAAAAAAAACATAGAGATATAACTTGACATAAATCACATCAACCAACAAGTACTGATCTCATTACCCCCTAAATGCACAAATTTCTCTTATAAGTGCCAAACAGAACCTATAGGATCTGGAGAAGGAAGTTAAGAAGGAGTTGGAAGAATAGGTTTGATTAAGCTTAGCTATATTTGATCTCTATCAGATGGTTTTCTCTATGTTGAGTTTGATTCATTTGCATCAGGATTCGTTGGTTAGAAAGGGAATAATCTAAAATTGTTTGCATCTTATTTCGTATGGGGGCTGATTCTATTTTAGTTTTTGATTTGATACATTAGGTCAGTTTGGATAGTATTGGATTGTTTGGACTGATTTCAGCAACGATTTTCTTTGATGGCATCATTCTGGGATGCTATCGATAGCTTTGTTTGGATTTTTTAAATAAAGTGGATAATTTTTCCTATGCTTTTGCTTTATCAGTTACAGAATGATCGTTTCGGCCGACATGAAATGGTTGTGTGGGTTCCAATTTGGGTTGGCCAGRTTGGCTTTTGTTAGAGCTCTGTTCTAACAGACTCTATTGGGCAGATTGTTGTAAGATGCTGAAAGTGATCGCTGTTTGTAGTTTGGCCCTAATAGTTTAATGTGTTATTCGTTAGGGTTTTTGAAGACTTTTTTGTTTATGAAATTGTTAGTTCTTTGAAATTTTTGGCAAGGAAATACCAAAACATCTTTTTTGATCCTTAGAAGCTTAAGTTAGTTGGTTTAGCATAAGGACGTTTACATCGCCAGAGTGTATTAGCTTGTATCGGATCCTATAGGTTCGGTTTGGCACTTATAAATCTGAGGGGATTTAGCTTATTTAGGGAGATATAAAGGGTATAAGAGAAAATGGTGCCTTTAGGGGGGTAATGAGCTCAGTACTTGTTGGTTGATATGATTTATGTAAAGTTATATACCTATGTTTTTTATTACGTTGGTTAAATGGGTTTGTTTGGATTGGTCGTTGTTTATTTGCACTGTTTTGATTTTAGTAGGTAAGGATTCAGTTTTTGATGGAGTGGAGTTGATTTCCCAACTTCTCTTAATAAGTTTGTTTTGTTTAACTTAGATTTGGGAGATGATGCAGCCTGTGATATAAGTTATAATGGGTTTGTTTAATTAAAAATAGTGTGATTAGAGTTGTAATAAGCTCTATTCTTGTGGGTTAAATTGATTAAGAGAAGTTTTTTTTTTTTTGTTTTAGATTGTTTAGATGGGGGACTGTTTGGATTAGTCAACGTTTATTTGTTTTATTTACCTATGACTTGGTCTACTTATATTTTAGAGAGGAGTTGACTTGATTTCATACTTTATTTGGGTATGCCTGGTTCGTTTCTGTCAGTTTTGATTTGATTAATTTTTGATTGGTTTGCTACGGATTGGTTTGTTTTGGATACTCTGTAATTGGTTCTACTTAGGTATGGATAGACTCAGTTTCATAGGAGTTGGAAGAATAGGTTTGGTTAAGCTTAGCGATATTCGATCTCTACCAGATGCTTTTCTCTATGTTGAGTTTGATTCATTTGCATCAGGGTTGGTTGGTTATAAAGGGAATAATCTAAAATTGTCCGCATCTTATTTCGTGTGGGTTAACTCTAATTTAGGTTTTGACTTGATAAATTAGGTCGATTTGAATAGTATTGGATTGTTTGGACTGATTTCAGCAACGATTTTTTTATGGCATCATTCTGGGATGCTATCGATAGCTTTGGTTGGATTTTTTAAATAAAGTGGATTATTTTTTCCTATGCTTTTGCTCTATCAGTTACGGAATGATCGTTTCGGCCGACATGAAATGGTTGTGTGGGTTCCAATTTGGGTTAACCAGATTGGCTTTTGTTAGAGCTCTGTTTAACAGACTCTATTGGGCGAATTGTTGTAAGATGCTGAGAGTGATCGTTGTTTGTAGTTTGGCCCTAATAGTTTAATGTGTTATTCGTTAGGGTTTTCGAAGACTTTTCTGGCTATGAAATTGTTCTTGCTTTGAAATATTTGGCAATGAAATACCAAAACAACTTTTTTGATCCTTAGAAGCTTAAGTTAGTTGGTTTAGCACAAGGACGTTTACATTGCTAGAATGGATTAGCTTGGATCGGATCCTATAGGTTATGTTTGACACTTATAAGTCTGAGTGAGTGGATTTAGCTTATTTATGGAGATATAAAGGCTATAAGAGAAAATGGTGCCTTTAGGGGTGTAATGAGCTCGGTACTTGTTGGTTGATGTGATATATGTCAAGTTATATCTCTATGTTTTTTTTACGTTGTTTAAATGGGTTTGTTTGGATTGGTGGTTGTTTATTTGCATTGTTTTGATTTTATTAGGTAAAGTTTCAGTTTTTTATGGAGCGGAGTTGATTTCCCAACTTCTCGAAATAAGTTGGTTTTGTTTAACTTAGATTTGGGAGGTTATCCAGCCTGTGGTATAAGTTATAATGAGTTTGTTTAATTAAGAATAGTGTGATTAGAGTTGTAATAAGCTCTATTCTTGTGGGTTAAATTGATTAAGACAAGTTTCTTTTTTTGTTTTGTTTTAAATTGTTTAGATGGGGGACTGTTTGGATTGATCAACGTTTATTTGTTTTATTTACCTACGATTGACTTGGTCTATTTATATTTTAAAGAAGAGTTGATTTGATTTCCTACTTTATTTGGGTATGCCTGGTTCGTTTTTGTCAGTTTTGATTTGATTGATTTGCCACGGCTTGGTTAGTTTTGGATAGTCTATAATTGTTTCTACTTAGGTATGCATAGACTCAGTTTCATAGGAGTTGGAAAAATAGGTTTGATTAAGCTTAGCTATATTCGATCTCTACCAGATGGTTTTCTCTATGTTGAGTTTGATTCATTTGCATCAGAGTTGGTTGGTTAGAAAAGGAATAATCTAAAATTGTCCACATCTTATTTCGTATGGGCTGAATCTATTTTAGTTTTTGACTTGATAAATTATGTCGGTTTGGATAGTATTGGATTGTTTGGACTGATTTCAGCGACGATTTTCTTTGATGGCTTCATTCTAGGATGCTATCGATAGCTTTGGTTGGATATTTTAAATAAAGTGGATTATTTTTCCGATGCTTTTGTTTTATCAGTTACAGAATAATCGTTTCGGCCGATATGAAATGGTTGTGTGGGTTCCAATTTGGGTTGGCCAGGTTGGCTTTTGTTAGAGCTCTGTTCTAACAGACTCCATTAGGCGGATTGTTGTAAGATGCTGAGATTGATCGCTGTTTGTAGTTTGGCCCTAATAGTTTAATGTGTTATTCGTTAGGGTTTTTGAAGACTTTTCTGGCTATGAAATTGTTAGTGGTTTGAAATTTTTGGCAATGAAATACCAAAACATCTTTTTTGATCCTTAGAAACTTAAGTTAGTTGGTTTAGCACAAGGAAGTTTACATCGCCAGAGTGGATTACCTTGAATCGGATCCTATAGGTTCTGTATGGCACTTATAACTCTGAGTGAGTGGATTTAGCTTATTTAGGAGATATAAAGGGTATAAGAGAAAATGGTGTGAATTATGTCAAGTTATAAGAGAAATAAGGGGTAATGAGCTCGTTATTTGTTGGTTGATGTGATTTATGTCAAGTTATATCTCAGTGTTTTTTTTACGTTGCTTAAATGGGTTTGTTTGGATTGGTCGTTGTTTATTTGCATTGTTTCGAATTTAATTGGTAAGGTTTCAGTTTTTGATGGAGCGGAGTCGATTTCCCAACTTCCTTAAATATGTTGGTTTTGTTTAATTTAGATTTGGGAAATTATGCAGAGTGTGGTATAAGTTACAATGGGTTTGTTTAATTAAGAATAGTGTGATTAGAGTTGTAATAAGCTCTATATTCTTGTTGGTTAATTTGATTAAGACAAGTTTCTTTTTTGTTTTGTATTAGATTGTTTAGACAGGGGACTGTTTGGATTGATCAACGTTTATTTGTTTTATTTACCTACAACTTGGTCTACTTATAATTTAAAGAGGAGTTGACTTGATTTCCTATTTTATTTGGGTATGCCTGGTTCGTTTCTGTCAGTTTTGATTTGATTGATTTTTGATTGGTTTGCCACGGCTTGGTTAATTTTGGATAATCTGTAATTGCTTCTACTTAGGTATGGATAGACTTTGTTTCATTGGAGTTGGAAGAATAGGTTTGATTAAGCTTAGCTATATTCAATATCTACCAAATGGTTTTTCTCTATGTTGAGTTTGATTCATTTGCATTAGGGTTGGTTGGTTATAAAGGGAATAATCTAAAAATGTCCGCATCTTATTTCGTGTGGGGACTGACTCTATTTTAGTTTTTGACTTGATAAATTAGGTCTGTTTGGATAGTAATGGATTGTTTGGACTGATCTCAGCAACGGTTTTCTTTGATGGCATCATTCTGGGATGCAATCGATAGCTTAGGTTGGATTTTGTAAATAAAGTGGATTATTTCTTCCTATGCTTTTGCTTTATCAGTTACAGAATGATCATTTCGTCCGACATAAAATGGTTGTGTCGGTTCCAATTTGGGTTGGCCAGGTTGGCTTTTGTTAGAGCTCTGTTCTAACAGACTCCATTGGGCGGATTGTTGGAAGATGCTGAGAGTGATCACTATTTGTAGTTTGGCCCTAATAGTTTAATGTGATATTCGTTAGTGTTTTCGAAGACTTTTCTGGCTATGAAATTGTTAGTGCTTTGAAATTTTTGTCAATGTATTACCAAAACATCTTTTTTTATCCTTAGAAGCAAAAGTTAGTTGGTTTAGCACAAGGACGTTTACATCGACAGAGTGGATTAGCTTGAATCAGATCCTATAGTTTCTGTTTGGCACTTATAAGTCTGAGTGAGTGGATTTAACTTATTTAGGAGATATAAAGGGTATAAGAGAAAATGGTGCTTTTAGGGGTAATGAGCTCGGTATTTGTTGGTTGATGTGATTTATGGCAAGTTATATCTCTATGTTTTTTTTTACGTTGTTTAAATGGGTATGTTTGGATTGGTCGTTGTTTATTTGCATCTTTTCGATTTTAATAGGTAAGGTTTCAGTTTTTGATGGAGCGGAGTTGATTTCCCAACTTTTGTAAATATGATGATTTTGTTTAACTTAGATTTGGGAGATTATGCAGCCTGTGGTATAAGTTATAATGAGTTTGTTTAATTAAAAATAGTGTGATTAGAGTTGTAATAAGCTCTATTCTTGTGGGTTAAATTGATTAAGACATTTTTTTTTTGTTTTGTTTTAGATTGTTTAAACGGGGGACTGTGTGGATTGATCAACATTTATTTGTTTTATTTACCTACGATTTGGTCTACTTATATTTTAGAGAGGTGTTGACTTTATTTCCTACTTTATTTGGGTATGCCTGGTTCGTCTCTGTCAGTTTTGATATGATTGATTTTAGATTGGTTTGCTACGGCTTGGTTAGTTTTGGATAGTCTGTAATTGCTTCTACTTAAGTATGGATAGTCTTAGTTTCATAGGAATTGGAAGAATAGGTTTGATTAAGCTTAGAAATATTCGATCTCTACCAGATGCTTTTCTCTATGTTGAGTTTGATTCATTTGCATCAGGGTTGGTTGGTTATAATGGGAATAATCTAAAAATGTCCGCATCTTATTTCATGTGGGGACTGACTCTATTTTAATTTTTGACTTGACAAATTAGGTCTGTTTGGATATTAATGGATTGTTTGGACTGATTTCAGCAACGATTTTCTTTGATGGCATCATTCTGGGATGCAATCGATAGCTTAGGTTGGATTTCATAAATAAAGTGGATTATTTATTCCTATGCTTTTGCTTTATCAGTTACGGAATGATCGTTTCGGCCGACATGAAATGGTTGTGTGGGTTCTAATTTGGGTTGGCTAGGTTGGATTTTGTAAATACCAAAACATCTTTTTTGATCCTTAGAAACATAAGTTAGTTGGTTTAGCACAAGAACGTTTACATCGCCAGAGTGGATTTGCTTGAATCGGATCCTATAGGTTCTGTTTGGCACTTGTAAGTCTGAGTGAGTGGATTTTGTTTATTTAGGGAGGTATAAAGGGTATAAGAGAAAATGGTGCCTTTAGGGTGGTAATGAGCTCGGTACTTGTTGGTTGATGTGATATATGTCAAGTTTTATCTCTATGTTTTTTTACGTTGTTTAAATGAGTTTGTTTGGATTGGTCGTTGTTTATTTGCATTGTTTTAATTTTAGTAGGTAAGGTTTAAGTTTTTTATAGAGTGCAGTTGATTTCCCAACTTCTCGAAATATGTTTGTTTTGTTTAATTTAGATTTGGGAGATTATGCACACTGTGGTATAAGTTATAATTGGTTTGTTTAATTAAGAATAGTGTGATTAGAGTTGTAATATGCTATATTCTTGTTGGTTAAATTGATTAAGACAAGTTTCTTTTTTGTTTTGTTTTAGATTGTTTAGACGGGGGACTGTTTGGATTGATCAACGTTTATTTGTTTTATTTACCTACGATTGACTTGGTCTATTTATGTTTTAAAGAAGAGTTGACTTGATTTCCTACTTTATTTGGGTATGCCTGGTTTGTTTCTGTCAATTTTGATTTGATTGATTTTTGATTTGTTTGTCACAGCTTGGTTAGTTTTAGATAGTCTGTAATTGCTTCTACTTAGGTATGGAAAGACTCAGTTTCATAGGAGTTGGAAGAATAGGTTTGATTAAGCTTAGCTATATTCGATATCTACCAGATGGTTTTCTCTATGTTGAGTTTTATTCATTTGCATCAGGGTTGGTTGGTCAGAAAGAGAATAATCTAAAATTGTCCGCATCTTATTTCGTATGAGGACTGACTCTATTTTAGTTTTTGACTTGGTAAATTAGGTCGGTTTGGATAGTATTGGATTGTTTGGACTGATTTCAGCAACGATTTTTTTTTATGGCATCAGTCTGGGTTGCTATCGATAGCTTTGTTTGGATTTTTTAAATAAAGTGGATAATTTTTCCAATGCTTTTGCTTTATTAGTTATGGAATGATCGTTTCGGCCGACATGAAATGGTTGTGTGGGTTCCGATTTTGGTTGGCCAGGTAGGCTTTTGTTAGAGCTTTGTTCTAACAGACTCCATTGGGCGGATTGTTGTAAGATGCTGAGAGTGATCGCTGTTGTAGTTTGGCCCTAATAGTTTAATGTGTTATTCGTTAGGTTTTTCGAAGACTTTTCTGGCTATGAAATAGTTAGTGCTTTGAAATTTTTGGCAATGAAATACCAAAACATCTTTTTTCATCATTAGAAGCTTAAGTTAGTTGGTTTAGCACAAGGACATTTACATCGCTATAGTGGATTAACTTGAATCGGATCTTATAGGTTCTGTTTGACACTTATAAGTCTGAGTGAGTGGATTTAGCTTTTTTAGGAGATATAAAGGGTATAAGAGAAAATGGTGCCTTTAGGGGGTTATGAGTTCGGTACTTGTTGGTTGATGTGATTTATGTCAAGTTATATCTCTATGCTTTTTTTACGTTGTTTAATTGGGTTGGTTTGGATTGGTCGTTGTTTATATGCATTGTTTTGATTTTAATTGGTAAGGTTTCAGTTTTTGATGGAGCGGAGTTGATTTCCCAACTTCCCTAAATATGTTGGTTTTGTTTGACTTAGATTTGAGAGATTATGCAGCCTGTATAAGTTATAATGGGTTTGTTTAATTAAGACTAATGTGATTAGTGTTGTAATAAGCTCTATTCTTGTGGGTTAAATTGATTAAGACAAGTTTCTTTTTTTGTTTTGTTTTAGATTGTTTAGACGGAGGACTATTGGGATTGATCAACATTTATTTGTTTTATTTACCTACGAGTTGGTCTTCTTAAATATTAGAGGGGAGTTGACTTGACTTCCTACTTTATTTGGGTATGCCTGGTTCATTTCTGTCAGTTTTGATTTGATAGATTTTTGATTGGTTTGCCACAGCTTGGTTAGTTTTGGAGATTCTGTAATAGCTTGTACTTAGGTATGGATAGATTCAGTTTAATAGGAGTTGGAAGAATAGGTTTGATTAAACTTATATATTTTCGATCTCTACCAGATGCTTTTCTCTATGTTGAGTTTGATTCATTTGCATCCGGGTTGGTTGGTTATAAAGGGAATAATCTAAAATTGTCCGCATCTTATTTTGTGTGGGTTGACTCTATTTTAGTTTTTTAACTTGATAAATTAGGTCTATTTGGATAGTATTGGATTGTTTGGATTGATTTAAGCAACGATGTTTTTTGATGGCATCATTCTGGGATGCTATAGGTTTGGTTGGATCTTTTAAATAAAGTGGATAATTTTTCCTATGCTTTTGCTTTATCAGTTACGGAATGATCGTTTTGGCCGACATGAAATGGTTGTGTGGGTTCCAATTTAGGTTGGCCAGGTTGATTTTTGTTAGAGCTCTGTTCTAACTTTGGGCGGATTGTTGGAAGATGCTGAGAGTGATCACTATTTGTAGTTTGGCCCTAATAGTTTAATGTGTTATTCGTTAGGGTTTTCGAATTTTTTTCTGGCTATGAACTTATTAGTGCTTTGAAAATTTTGGCAATGAAATACCAAAACATCTTTTTTGATCTTCTGAAGCATAAGTTAGTTGGTTTAGCACAAGGACATTTATATCGCCAGAGTTTATTAGTTTGAATCGGATCTTATAGGTTCTGTTTGGCACTTATAAGTCTGAGTGAGAGGATTTAGTTTATTTAGGGAGGTATAAAGGGTATAAGAGAAAATGGTGCCATTAGGGGGGATTGAGCTCGATACTTGTTGGTTGATGTGATATATGTCAAGTTTATATCTCTATGTTTTTTTACGTTTTTTAAATGGGTTTTTTTGGAGTGGTCGTTGTTTATTTGCATTGTTTTGATTTTAATAGGTAAGGTTTCAGTTTTTGATGGAGCGGAGTTGATTTCCCAACTTCTCTAAATATGTTGGTTTTGTTTAACTTAGATTTGGGAGATTATGCAGCCTGTGGTATAAGTTATAAGGGGTTTGTTTAATTAAGAATAGTGTGATTAGAGTTGTAATAAGCTCTATTCTTGTGGGTTAAATTGATTAAGACAATTTTCTTTTATTGTTTTGTTTTAGATTGTTTAAACAGGGGACTGTTTGGATTGATCAACGTTTATTTGTTTTATTTACCTACGACTTGGTTTACTTATATTTTAGAGAAGAGTTGACTTGATTTCATACTTTATTTGGGTATGCCTGGTTCGTTTCTGTCAGTTTTGAATTGATTGATTTTTGATTGGTTTGCCACGGCTTGGTTAGTTTTGGATAGTCTGTAATTGCTTCTACTTAGGTATGGATAAACTAAATTTCATAGGAGTTGGAAGAATAGGTTTGATTTAGCTTAGCTATATTCGATATCTACGAGATGGTTTTCTCAATGTTGAGTTTGATTCATTTGCATCAGGGTTGGTTGGTTAGAAAGGGAATAATCTAAAATTGTTTGCATCTTATTTCGTATGGTGGCTAACTCTATTTTAGTTTTTGATTTGATAAATTAGGTCGGTTTGGATAGTATTGGATTGTTTGGACTGATTTCAGCAACGATTTTCTTTGATGGCATCAGTCTGGGATTCTATCAATAGCTTTGTTTGGATTTTTTAAATAAAGTGGCTAATTTTTCCGATGCTTTTGCTTTATCAGTTACGGAATGATCGTTTCGACCGACATGAAATGGTTGTGTGGGTTCCAATTTGAGTTGCCTAGGTTGGCTTTTGTTAGAGCTCTGTTCTAACAGACTCCATTGGGTGGATTGTTGTAAGATGCTGAGAGTGATCGCTGTTCGTAGTTTGGCCCTAATAGTTTAATGTGCTATTCGTTAGGGTTTTCGATGAATTTTGTAGCTATGAAATTGTTAGTGCTTTCAAAATTTTGGCAATGAAATACCGAAACATCTTTTTTGGTCCTTAGAAGTATAAGTTAGTTGCTTTAGCGCAAGGACGTTTACATCGCCAGAGTGGATTAGCTTGAATCAGATCCTATAGGTTCTGTTTGGGACTTATAACTCTTAGTGAGTGAATTTAGCTTATTTAGGAGAGAGGAGTTGACTTGATTTCATTCTATATTTGGGTATGCCTGGTTCGTCTCTGTCAGTTTTGATTTGATTGATTTTTGATTGGTTTGCCACAGCTTGGTTAGTTTTGGATAGTCTGTAATTGCTTCTAATTAGGTATGGATACACTCAGTTCAATAGGAGTTGGAAGAATAGATTTGATTAAGCTTAGCTATTTTCGATCTCTACCAGATGCTTTTCTTTATGTTGAGTTTGATTCATTTGCATCAGGGTTGGTTGGTTATAAAGGGAATAATCTAAAATTGTCCGCATCTTATTTCGTGTGCATTGACTCTATTTTAGTTTTTGACTTGATAAATTAGGTCTATTTGGATAGTATTGGATTGTTTGGACTGATTTCAGCAATGATTTTCTTTGTTGGCATCATTCTGGGATGCTATCGATAGGTTTGGTTGGATTTTTTAAATAAAGTGGATAATTTTTCTTATGCTTTTGCTTTATCAGTTACTGAATGATCGTTTCGGCCAACATGAAATGGTTGTGTGGTTTCCAATTTGGGTTGGCCAGGTTGGCTTTTGTTAGTTTGGCCCTAATAGTTTATGTGTTATTCATTAGGGTTTTCGAAGACTCTTCTGGCTATGAAATAGTTAGTGTTTTGAAATTTTTGGCAATGAAATACCAAAACATCTTTTTTGATCCTTAGAAGCTTAAGTTAGTTGGTTTAGCCCAAGGACGTTTACATCGCCAGAGTGGATTACCTTGAATCGGATCCTATAGGTTCTGTTTGGCACTTATAAGTCTGAGTGAGTGGATTTAGCTTATTTAGGGAGGTATAAAGGGTATAAGAGAAAATGGTGCCTTTAGCGGGTAATGAGCACGGTACTTGTAGGTTGATGTGATTTATGTCATGTTATATGTCTATATTTTTCTTACGTTGTTCAAATGGGTTTGTTTAGATTGGTCGTTGTTTATTTGCAATGTTTTGATTTTAATAGGTAAGGTTTCAGTTTTTGATGGAGCAGAGTTGATTTCCCAACTTCCCTAAATATGGTGGTTTTGTTTAACTTAGATTTGGGAGATTATGCAGCCTGTGGTATAAGTTATAAGGGGTTTGTTTAATTAAGAATAGTGTGATTAGAGTTGTAA
>NW_010729730.1:20103-30727 GCF_000365185.1 Nelumbo nucifera
TGGGCCCATAGAGCCCATTTAATGGGTTTCAGGGGGTGCACTGTCCATAATAGTGTATTCGGCCAGGCCTTGTAACAAAGGCTGGGCCGAACCCAGGTGGCTGATTTGTAGATCAATGCTTGGGTCCCATGCCATACAAGGAAGCCCCAACTGGGTAGCAATTAGGAAGGTTAAGTGAGCACATAAGCTTAATGGGCCTAAAGCCCATTTCGAACTGGGTTATTTAATTAGTTAATTATGGGGCGAATTCTGAGTTGGATTAGCAGATAGGATAGGGTTTTAACCCTATCCACTCAGAGAGTCCAGATCTGAATATGATTCAGATCTAAAAACCTCGTAATGAGATTAGGAGAAGGTTGATCTAATCTACAGATAAAATAAGGGTTTATCCTTATCACCTAAAGAGAGGTCTGATCCAAATATGATTTGGATAAGCAGCTCCTAATTGGATTAGGAGCTGATCCTTTGGGTTNAAGAGAGGTCTGATCCAAATATGATTTGGATAAGCAGCTCCTAATTGGATTAGGAGCTGATCCTTTGGGTTTTACAAAAGAAGGAAGGGGCGGCAACCTTTAGAAGAATGAGATATGCACATTCTCTTTAGTGCTGAAAATATATAAGAAAGAATTAAGCAACCCTGCAGAATTCTTTCTTGCTGCCTCCTTTTTCTTGCCGCCCTGTTTGCCAGTTCGATCTCCAGTTGTGAGAGAAATCAAGATTCGATCTTGACATCAGTTCTTTGAAAAGAATTGATAGGAAGTTGTGCTCACGTGCCATCCTACTGTTTCTTGCAAAGGACAGAATTCTTGGAGAAGAATATTGTTGATTCTGCTCCATCCTACACTACGCCATCTTCAGTGGGAGCAGTCTTTGGATCCTTCCTTGGGCGTGAACACCTTCGTTGGGAGATATTAATTCTCCGTATCAGGTATAATCCTCTCCTACTCCTTTTGGTTCAGATCTGGTTAAGTTTATGGTTCAAGATTGATCCTTGAAAATATGATTTTCTAAATAGGGAATGCGATTCTCAGTTGAAAGGGAGAGAAAAATTTTTGAAATTCGCCCCTTTATTCCTCAAGATTTGGGCGTCCATACGATGGATCTCTCATCCCTTCAGTGTCTTCATCGACTCTGGGAGCTCGGTCGACATCCTCTTCAAAGTAGCATTCGATAAGCTACAGCTCCGAGAAAGCGACCTCCGGCCTGCAAGTACTCCCTTGGTGGGCTTCAGCGGAGAAGAGGTCAGACCCCTAGGAAGGGTTACTGTGCCCATAGAGGTCGGCGCTTGGCCCAGCATTGTGAGACTTAACCATGACTTCTTGGTGGTCGCGACTCCCTCCCCGTACAATGCCATAATAGGTCAGCCCATCACCCATGCGCTACGGGCGGTGGTCTCCACCTATTATCTAACCATGAAGTTCCCTACGGACTTCGGAGTTGGTGCGGTGCGAGGCGATTAGCTCGAGTCTCGCAAGTGCTATGTCGCTACCCTGAAAGGGAAAATGAAGCTAACAAATGACCTCAAGTTGGAGCGACCTGCAGAGCAGAACGAGGAGTGGGTCGCGCCAATAGAAGAAACTGTCTTCATCCCCACCTTGGTAGAAGACCCGACTCAGACAATCTAGATCGACGCTTCGATCGAGGAGCCCCTACGGTCCCAGTTGGTAAGGTTTTTGCTTAAAAATTTAGATGTTTTTGTATGGTCCGCGACAGAAATGCCCGGCATAGACCCCAGCATCATCACTCACAGGCTGAATACTAATCCTGTAGTTAGGCCCATTAAACAAAAGAAACGCAACTTAGCCCTGAAGTGCTGGAGAGTAGTCAATGAGGAGGTTGGGAAGCTCTTCGCAGCCAACTTTATGAGGGAGGTCCATTACCCAAGCTGGGAAGCCAACCCTGTCCTGGTAAAGAAGGCCAACGGTAAATGGTACGTGTGCGTCAATTATACTGACCTCAATCGAGCTTGCTCGAATGATCGCTTCCCACTCCCCAAGATTGACCGCCTGGTGGACGCGACCTCAGGGCACGAGTTGCTGAGTTTCTTGGATGCCTACTTGGGCAATAACCAGATCCGGATGAACCCCGCTGACAAGGAAAAAACGGCTTTCATAACCTAGCTTGGCCTGTACTATTATAAGGTCATGCCCTTTGAACTGAAAAACGCTGGGGCCACCTTCCAAAGACTTGTAAATAAATTGTTTGAGCCATTGATCAACAAAAAAAGTGGAATGTTATGTAGACAACATGGTCGTCAAAACACAGTTCTCCAATGACTTAATAAAAGACTTACATTCTGTTTTTGAAATTTTGCGTAAATTCAACATGAAGTTAAACCCGAATAAGTGTGCTTTTGGTGTCACCTCGGGCAAATTCCTAGGGTACAACGTTAACCAATGGGGCATTGAAGCCAACCCGGACAAAATTAAGGCTATCCCAGAGGTTGAACGACCGCATAGCCACTTTGAACCGCTTCATGTCTAAATCAGCAGATCGCTGCCTGCCCTTCTTCAAGGCAATTAAAAACAAAGGCTTCGAATGGACCAAAGAATGTCAGCTCGCGTCCGACGAGCTCAAAAAGTACCTAGCTAGTATCCCAGTCCTAACCCGACCCGAGGAGGGTGATGTTTTGGAGTTGTACCTCTCCATTAGTGACGAGACGATCAGCTCGGTACTAATAAGGGAGGTAGATCGGGTCCAACGACCTATCTACTATGTCAGCAAAGTGTTACAAGGAGCAGAGACGAGGTACCCCGAGATCGAAAAGTTGGCGTATGCGGTAGTCATTGCAGCCTGCATGCTCCGCCCATACTTACAAGCTCATACTGTCATCGTCCTCACCAACAAGTCTCTGAAGCAGGTCCTACTTAAGCCCGAGGTCTCCGGTAGGTTGATGAAGTGGGTTATCGAGCTCAGTGAATATGACATCCAGTACAAGTCACGAACCGCCATCAAGGCGCAAGCCTTAGCAGACTTTATTGCGGAATGCACCTTCGACACTGAAGTCCCCAGACCGGTTGAGCTCGAGCACCGTGAAGTAGCATATAGCATGGAATCTCTCCTGGTTAGGCCGAAACCGAGCTGGGATGAGGAACCCTGGATCCTTCACGTAGATGGCTCGTCAAACCAGTAGGGTAGCGGGGCCAGAATTGTTCTTAACGGGTCGAGCTGCGTAAAACTGGAGTGCGCGTTGCGCTTTGAGTTTGCAGCGTCTAATAACGAAGCCGAGTACCAGGCACTGTTGGCCGGGCTGGCTCTAGCGAGCGAAGTGAAGGCCAAGCACCTCGTCATCTGCAGCGACTCTCAGCTTGTGGTCAACCAAGTCATGGGCGAATATGAAGCTCGTGAACCAGCCATAGTCGCCTACCTAGCTAAGGTCAGAGAAGTTCTGCTCAACTTCCAGTCACACTTCATCCAGTAAATCCCGAGGTCAGAGAACACTGAGGCCGATCCCCTTTCTCGACTGGCCAGCACAAGCGGTAATACAATGAGAACCATGTTCATAGACAACCTGCCTCGGCCTAGCATTCTCGGGAGGGGGGGGCTCAGGGGGGCAGAGGAGGTCGCTCCTGTCGTACAAGCAGTGCCGAGCTAGATTGATCCGCTCATGAGAATGGGACCCTCCCTATAGATCGTAATGCTGCAAGAAGGGTAGAGCGTCAGGCGGCCAAGTATGTCATAATAGACGGCCGCCTGTATCGAAAGTCTGCTGCTTGCGACCTTCCAAAGCCGAGCTTGAAAACCGCGACACTCATGAAGGCCTGTGCGGTGGATACTTGGGGGCAGAGCCCTCGCTCAGAAAGCATTACGACAAGGATATTACTGGTCGACGATTAAGGCAAATGCGATCGAGCTCGTTAGAAGATGTGATAAGTGTCAGAAGCATGCCAACATTCATCACCAGCCTGTCGCTGACCTGAAATACCTCACCAACCCGTGGCCCTTTGCACAGTGGAGGATCGATGTACTCAGACCATTCCCGCCAGTGACAAGGTAGAGGAAGTTCCTGGTGGTAGCGGTTGATTACTTTACGAAGTGGGTTGAAGTTGAACCTCTTGCGACGATCACAACGCAAAATGTATAAAACTTCTTATGGAAGAATGTAGTGTGTCGCTTTGGACACCCCGGGTACATATTTCGAACAATGGCAAGAAGTTCGATGATATAAAATTTCAAGACTAGTGCAAGGACATGCGGATACAACAAAACTTTACTTCGGTAGCGCACCCTCAAGCGAACGGCCAAGCAGAAGTCACGAACAAGGTCATCCTCCATAGATTGAAGGCATGCCTTGACTGAGCTAAGGGACTATGGGTAGATGAACTACACAGCATACTATGGGCTTACCGGACCATGGAGAAGACCGCAACAGGCGAGACCCCCTTCAACTTCACCTATGGCACCAAAGCCATCATTCCAGTCGAGATCGAGGTTCCTACGCTATGTCTGGAAGCGTATAACGACAAGGCAAATGACGACGAGCTACGCACCAACCTCGACCTTCTGGACGAGGTATGGGACCTCGCATACATCAGGACCGCAACTTACTAGCAGAGAGTAGCTTGGTACTACAACGCCAGGGTCAAGAAGTGGAATCTCCGCATCAGGGACCTGGTTCTCTGCAAAGTTATGGTACCTGAGCCCGATGTTGGTAAGCTCGGGCCTAATTGGGAAGGACCCTACCGAGTAAAGCGGGTATTCAGGGAAGGAACGTACGAGCTTGTGACCCTAGAGGGAAAGTCAGTGCCTCAAGCATGGAATATTGTCAACATAAGGCAATATTATCCATAAGTACCGAGCGGAGTGGACTATAAGTCGCTCCTTGAGACTAAGGGCTGAAATGCCGAACTAAGGAAAGACCTCGTCGTCACAAGACCCAGTTGCCTCCCCGGCATGGGCAAACTCTAGGAGAGGATCATAAGTCACTCCTCCAGCCTAGGGGCTGAAATACTATGCTGACGAGGAACCTCGGCAGCTTGATTGCTTGTGCAATTCGAAACGATTAATTATCCCGGCTCGCTGCCAGCTCGACAACTCGGTAGCTTAGGTGACCTATAACTTGAATGAAATAGCTGTTTTTAAATGAAACTAGTAGTTTAACAAGGAAAATTGTTCTTACATAACGAAAGAAAAAAAAAACCAGGCCTAACGGCTCGAGAGAGTACATTAGAGAAAGAAAACAAGAAGGGAAAACCGAGCTCATTCGCCCGGGAACAAGAACTTTGGAGAATCACGCAGAAGAAGAAAAAAGAACAGCCGGCCTCAAGGATCCATCGCCTCCACGTCCTCGTCGGTCTCATCCAGCAAGTTGGGCTCCTCCTCCTCCGTTGCGTCCGCCGTCTCCAGGGTAGGCCCTTCATCATTATGCCATCTAGGTTAAGGTCAGAGAACTTTTTCCAGACCAGCCAATAGCAAAGCTTGAACCCTGAGCGGTAGGACTTCATTGTCGTACTCGACCTGGAGGTGTTGGAACTGTGGGGACTCTTTGAAGCGATCCACCACCTTGACACACTCTTCCTCCACCATGGCATCAAAGGTCCTGGCCCGCTCCTGCAACGTGGCCTCCAAGCCCTGCACCTGCTGGCGTAGGAGCTCCCTCTCCTCGGCCATCCTTGAGGACTCTCTATAGCAAGCGCTCTCCTTGGATAGCCGAAGGATTTGGGCCTCCTGGTCCTAGACGACCAGCTCTTGGGCCTCAATCCCCTTCTGGGCCTGGAGGGTTTCACCTCGAGCCCGATCGAGCTCGCGCTGAAGCCTCCGCACTTTCGAGTGCTGGTGAGTAGCATCCCATGAATGGATAGCCGTTTGACAGGCCATGGCGTGAAGGGCGGTGTTCACCTCCCAATAGAAAATCGGGTGAGTAGATGGAGAAATATGTGTATATATATATCCCCACAACAAAAAGAGGAGGGTGAAGCCAAGTGGTACTTACCAGCATAAAGTGCGACGTGGCCATTCTCAGGAGCCGTCGAGGGTGTATGTCAGACCATGCCGCGATCTCCTCACAGAAGACTGACTCCTGGCTCTTCTATGAAGCCACGATGTAGTTGGTGATGGTCTCCTCCCTCCCCTCGGAAGGGAACCTCGGGAAGTCGGTGGGGTCAGACTACGAAGTGGGGGCATACTAACATGGGACCTCTTCTTCATCGCCACTCCCCACGGCTTCTCCTTCATGCGATGTGGGTTGGTACTCAAGCGGCGAAGTGAAGGATGGACCCGTGGCCCCAAGCTCGGCGGCCCCGGACGAGGACGCCTGGTCTGGGCGAGACCTCTTCGCCCTGCGATTTTGGGAGCTTGACAAGAGGCGACGAGCATCTACACTAGACATCTTGGCTACAAATAACGAAAGGTGTTAGCCCAGTGAAAAAAAAAGTGAAGTCTTTAGGAGTCCTAAAGGGACCTACCAGGGCTCAGGCCGGCCTGCACGAGCTTATCCTCAGCAAGATAGTCCGACCATAGGAAACCAACTGCTGCCCAGGATTGCAGCATCTTCCAAACCTCGGGGTTCAAACTAACACCCGGGTCCTGAATGGCGGGCCTCTAGTGGGTTAGAAAGGGCCACCCCCTGGGGTTGCGAACTACGAAGTAATCCCGCTTCTATGCCGGGATCCTGTTGGGCAGCCTGTGGAGGAGTTTGAAACCAGGACGGGGGGAGAAGTAGTAGGAGCACCTATTTGGATGGGCTCCGGAAGAAGCGCTCTTGATGGAGAGAATAGAGGCAAAGGTATCGAGAGATAAAGGAAGACAATACTCAAAAAACAAAGATATGGCCCCGACTACATTACGGATGGAGTTCGGGTGAAGCTGATCTATGGTTATGTTAAAATGAGAAAGAACCTCTACTATAAGAGGGTGTAGGGGGAGCCGTAGGCTAGCTGTGAGCTGCTCTTGGAACATGATGATTTCGTCATGCTCGTACTCCAAAAGGTAATTACGGTTGGGTTTCTATAGATGAGATCCCTAGGAAGGTTATATATGATCATTAAAGACCGAAGCCTCTCCATAGACATGGTAGAGGGGCCAAAAGTATCGGGGTCATGACTCCAGGAGGAAGAAGCTAAGTTACCTGAGGCCTCTTGGGCCTCTGGAACCTGCCCCTCGGGGAGCCCCTATGCTCTCCCCCCGAGTTCGAGGGGCCCTCATCCTGATCATCGCCCGGGGAGAAGTGTTGTATGGGTATCCAAGCATTGTGGCAAAAGACTCACCGGAAAGTAGACTAAGAAAGTAGTGACAACAAAGGAAGCTCGAACGAGTAGGATGAAGGCACGACTTCAAAACCGAAGGCAAGACAAGTTGGCGTAGAAAAATGAGGTCTAGGGCCCTCCTATTTATAGCTGTTGTGCCCAGAAACCGACGGCCAGATTAAAGCAAATCTGACGGCCCATAGCAGACCTGGACGCATGTCCTCCGAAGATGAAGGCGGCTTGGCACGCTTTTTGGCGCCCGAGGAATTTAAAGATTGCATAATGCCCGAGTACACCTCATGTAATCGGGTAAGGAAGTCTGGGTAATTGGTCAAATCCACCCGTCACCTCATGAACTCCTCGTGCTAGGGCAAGGCCCTTCACACGAGGAGTGGGGGGCAATTGATGAAGGGTGATTTGACCCAACCTCTGGCCGAGCTACATGTGGATATGATTCGACACAAGTGCCAGCTCAACAAGTGTCAACAACCTCCCTCACCCCCGCAAAGCAAAGTATGAAGCGCTAAAATGAGCTCGTGTCAGCTCGGGAATTAAAGCAACCAGCTCACCCCAATTTTGAGGCACCTCGGAGACCAATACCTACAGCTCACAACAAGGTAGCTCGCTACAAGGTAACTCGCCAATAGGGCAACTCGCCACGAGATAGCTCGCGGTAAGGTGATTCGCTACGGGGCAACTAGCTATTCGGCAATCCGTTGTAAGGCGGTTCAGGACATACGGGAGGTTACCCAACAAGACTGTACCCGTCAGATTGTGCCCGCGCCCCCTGATTGGCAGCGCAGTACCTGTCAGCCCAGGCGACTGCGTCCACATTCTTCGATAGGCGACATGGTGTCAGCCACTACCAAACCACGTCTGCCGCCTGATAGGGCAGTACACTATAACAGTCTTCTGTGTACGCCACCTTAGCTCTGGCAATAATGGCTGTGGCGGGAGATTAGAGACGATTACACTTGATGTGACAGAGCTCCAGCTTAAATAAGCTCCAACCTCCTAGGGGAGAAGGGGAATCTATCTTGAACTTGCGCATCAACACACTTAGCTTTCTCAGCTCTCTCATTTTCCCTAACAATTCTCTCTTACTAAAAGGGGAACCCATCAAAACTTAAATTTATATAAAAATACAATTTGAAAGAATATCTATTAAATGGAAGATTAATTATTATAATATCTAAAATTTATTTAATTGCAAAATGCAATTGTTCAAATACAAAAATTAAAAAAAAATCAAATTCTCAAATAATGTAGTGCATCTCTGAATGCATGTTCATTTTTAAATTGAACAAGCTCTCCCCTTCACTGTCTCTACAGAAGCTCTAAGTCTTTTCTCTTTTTTTTTTTTTAATTGGCAAAATTGACTTGAAGTCTTGAACGAGCCATTAACACCCTTTCTCCGGTTCGCTTTGTGTTGATTAATTAGTTCAGTGAGACGTGCAAGAGGGGAGAAAAAACAAAACTAAAATTTGTAGCATTGAAACCAGTCCCTTGGCAWTTACTTGGAAGTAGTTGGAAAATAATATGGGAATATATGTATGGAATAAATTATACTGAACTACAATCTTAAAACAAATGGCTTAATAAATAATAATATCAAAACAAATAAAACACCAATAATTCAATGTATGAACTATGCAATCAATCCAAATTGATATTGATTTGGATGGGTCCAACCCAAAACCACTTAATTGACAGTGATGTCCTAGATTATTTCTCAACGAGGGAAATTCATGGACAATATCATATTTCTTTGCAAAGAAGACTGCTCAGATGTATCACCAACATGATAGAATTCTGAAGGTTCAGATAATAAGCTCACACTCTCTTCTTCTATTGGTAGAACCCATGGTTGTTTTCTCAACCTTTYCAAGTTTTGTAGCTCCATTGCAACTTCTTCCATAGTGGGCCTTTCTTCACCTTTTAGACTGAGGCATCTTTTTGCAACCTTGGCAACTACACAAAGTTCCTCAACATTTTTCTCATCCACAAGTCGATCTTCAATTAGTTCAAAAWGATGGTTTTCATTCATTGATGAAATGAAATATGTAGCCAAGTTTCTTTGCTCTTGTGGTCTTTCAAAAGACAGAGGTTTTTTACCTGTTAAGAGCTCTACAAGAACCACTCCAAAGCTATAAACATCACTTTTCTCTGTCAATTGACTTGTGTGGAAATATTCTGGGTCCAAATATCCCAATGTCCCTTGAACCAATGTTGTTATTTGAGATTGATCTGTAGGAAGTAACTTGGAAACTTCAAAATCAGAAATTTTTGCAATATATTTTTCATCTAATAATATATTTGTGGATTTGATGTCCCTATGAATAATTGGTATAGAGACTTTGGAGTGAAGATAGGCAAGTGCGCTAGCAGTTTCTATTGCAATCCTCAATCGATCTTCCCACGAAAGCAAAATGCCATTGTTTTGATGAATATGGTGAAAAAGGGTTCCATTGGAGATATATTCATAAACCAACAAAGGTACGTCAGTCTCTAAACAACATCCCAAGAGTTTACCACATTGCGGTGATTAATTTGAGTTAAAATGACAACCTCATTTATTTGTACTCACAGTAAGCATATCATCAACATAAAGACATACAATTACTCCATAATTCTCAGTGAATTTTGAGTAAATGCATCTATTAGCACTATTATGTTTAAAATCAAAAGCTAGAATGTAAGAATCAAATTTCTCATGCTACTGTTTAGGTGCTTGTTTTAATCCATATAGTGATTTAATCAATTTATAGACTTTCTTCTCATTTCTAGGAAGAATAAATCCTTCTGATTGTTCCATATAAAACTCTTCATTTGAATCACCATTTAAGAAAATAGTTTTAACATCCATTTGGTGAACAAATAAGTGATAAATGGATGCTAATGCTATGAGTGTWCTAATARAAGTTGTTCTAGCCACTGGTGCATAGGTGTCAAAGTAATCAATCCCTTCCTTTTGACTAAATCCTTTAGCCACTGGTGCATAGGTGTCAACGTAGTACTAATTAACCAAGGTTAATGGCATGTAGACTTTGGAGGGAGTGGAGTAAAACTGAAATGATTCAAGTGACARTATTAATGGCTAAACAGAATGGCTAAACATGATTCATATAACTGATCCRGTGAAATTGAGATAAGGCTTAGATGATGATGAGTCAAATAGAAAAGTATTAAATTAAATGAGAAGGTTAAATTATTCGATTATAACAGGAATCATTAGAACAACTTCTAATATGATAATATCATATTTATCAGCACCATGTTTATATTTTGATGACTAAAATTTATGATTCATGTATATAATTTTGGGCTAGGCTTATAGTAGTTCAAGCATAGCCCAAAATAAAATTGGACCCTAAAATTGATCCTAGGGTTGTCTCTCATCGCCTATACATGTAAATACTGAAGGAAAGGAAGAGAATATA
>NW_010729734.1:12967-28197 GCF_000365185.1 Nelumbo nucifera
TTAGAGAAATGGAAGCCCAAATCAGTTGTGTACGTGAACTTTGGGAGCCTAGTCACTATGACACCTCAACAGCTGAGGGAGTTTGCTTGGGGGCTTGCTAATACCGGGTATCCTTTCTTATGGGTGATTCGACCTGATCTTGTGGATGGTGGATCAGAAATCAAGTCAAATGACTTCGTTGAGGTAATCAGAGGGAGAGGTTTGCTTGTGGATTGGTGCCCACAAGAGCAAGTCTTGGGTCATCCTTCGGTTGGTGGCTTTTTAACGCACTGTGGATGGAATTCCACACTGGAAAGTATATGTGAGGGAGTTCCCATGATCTGTTGGCCTTTCTTCGCCGACCAGCAGACTAACTGCCTGTATGCACGCACCAAATGGGGGATCGGTATGGAGATCAGCACCGACGTCAAGAGAGAGCAAGTGGAGGAGTTTGTGAGGGARTTGATGGAAGGGGAGAGGGGGAAAATGTTGAGGAGCAAGACCATGGAGTGGAAGAAGAGAGCAGAAGCTGCTGCAAAGCCAGGGGATCATCTTTTCTCCAATTGGATAGATTAATTGACGAAATTTATACTTGATGGTACAGCTGCAAATTAAACTTCAATGATCCTAAAGGCCTGTTGTTTTTTTATTTCTTATTTCTTAAAGTGCAATCATACAACTTTTTATTTTTCAATAATATCCCCAAAGACAGAAAAACTCTTGGTTAAAATGTATATTTGATAATTTTCTAAATTTAGAATTGAGAACAACATTCTCTCCATTCAGAGTTTAATGCCAGATTTCAGAGCAAACATACAAACCCCTTATCATTGGTTCCACAGCCTGCCGAACAGCTAAAGCATTCAGCTAAACCTTKCTCGTTAGAGAACGATCGGCATAGCCTTTTGTAGCCAGCCTATATCAGCATGCTCTTGAGACCCCTATGATTGATTGCCTTTGTTATAAACATGCGCCGACACACTACCACCGTCCGGTCCCATTCTTCATTCTTCTTTCTTTGACAAACCCTCCTTTGCCAAGGTAGGAGGACCTCATATTGAGCTCAGAGCCAGTGCCGATGCAAGGTCTTAGGTACTCATTAGGGCTGTTCACAGGTTGGGTTGGGTCGTTTTACTACAGTTTTTCCAACCAACCTCACACATGGTGCCTCAAACCGGCCTCACATGCACATCCTACAATGCATTGGGAACATCTTCTATACTTGTAAGTTATTATTCAAGGGAAATGTTCCCAATGCAAGGTGGATGTGCTTGTGAGGCGCCCATGTGTGAGGAGCAGATCCCGTTCCCTCAATTCGTATCTGCCCCAAAACCAGTAGCGGATTGGATTTTGAGAATGCAAACCTTATCCGTACAAGAAAATGCAAAACCCTTTCCGACCCTATCCTCCTTGCATTCAAGGGTAGGGGTGGGTTTGATTTAGAACCCATATCTAATTTCCTATTATTTCTTGTCATATATAAGCAATAAATAAGTAAAATAACACAAATAAATAACAAAATTTCCAATTATTTGATTTAGACMTGTAGAAAACACATATTTTAATTAATCAATTATCTTTCATATAAAATTCAAAATATTATTAATTTCAATACTTGTACATAAAGTTTATATGCTTTCCAACAATATGCGGGTCGGGGAGGGTTGGGTTTAGCCTAATACCGTACCGTACACGTACCTGTATAGGTTGTAGAATCCTAAAACCCATCCCACCCCAAAACCCATCCTTCAAGCAAAAATATCCACCCTGTCAGGGAGGATAAGGGTGGGTACCCACAGGGTATGGTAGAAATTGCCATCCCCAAGTAAGTTCGTTGTCCGTGTCCTCATTTGTTTCCTTGTAGTTTGTTATTTATTTTGTTTTTAAGTGATTTTTTTTTTATGAAAAGAAAATRTTATTAGGGGTGGGTTCAAGCCGAGTTGAGCTGAATAGTAGGGTTGTTCATGGGTCGGGTTGGGTCAGTTTACTGTAATTTTTCCAACCGACCCGACTTGGTCGGGTTACCTGACATAGAAACCGAAACCGACCCAGTATTAAGAAAAACCGACCTGGTCGGTTTGAGTCAGGTTGGGTCGGTTTGGGTCAGTTTCGGTTCTAAGTTCATCCCTGTGATAAAATCTTGCTAATTTTAAAAACAATCATAAATTGAACATCATTTCAGCCATCTCCTATGATAAAAATTAAATGAAAAGATAATCACAAAAGTTGTTCATTAATCACTATTCACTAATCCAAAGTTTCTTGCAACCATTCAAAAACTARGTGGCCTAATGGGCTTTGGAACTTCATGTTTGAACTAAGTCGGTTTGGTTCGGGTCGGTTTCGGTTTTCTTGTGTGAAAATCAAAACCGACCCGAATCATCGGTTTAGGAATTTGCACAACCCAAAACCGACCCGTGCTGATCAAAACCCAGCCGACTCGGGT
The DNA here is from genome assembly GCF_000365185.1 of Nelumbo nucifera. Next base: position 15,393 of record NW_010729734.1, read on the forward strand.
TGGGTCGGTTTGGGTTGGTTGGTTTGGTTGGGTTGACCCTTCTTATGAACAACCCTACTGAATAGTACGAGGCTTGAGCTTGGCTTGCCAAGGTAGTACAAGGCTCGAGCTCGATTTGAGTTAAAACTCGTAAACTCGAGCTCAGCTCGAGCTCGATTTGAGAAAAAATGTGTTATAAAAATAAATCATATATAAAAGTATTTTTATTTGATATTTAAAAAAATTAAGAATTATAATATTTTTATTATATATTATTTTCTATAATTATATATGTATATTCGAACTTAACTTGCAAGCCGAGCTCTATTAGGCTTGAGCTCGGTTTGTTTATTAATCGAGCTTATAAATTGGGCTTGAACTTGGCTCGAAGCTCAGTTGAAACCGAACTAAGGAGAGCTTGAATAACTTGTGAAGAGCTCGTCTCGTAGCCACTGCTAAATGTTTTGATCTTATCAAATTATTTTAATTTTACATAAAGATTTATTTATTTATTGATTTAAAAAGAAGAAAAATAGAAATTAGAAACCAATAAGGATATAGTATTCAGCAAAGAGATTGAATTACTCACCACAAGAATGTTTAAAACTGTTGTTAATGAGCCCCGAAGCAAAGTCCACAAGCTGTTGAGGCGTCATGATGGTGATGTTGCAAAAATTCACGTGCACAACCGAGTTGGGTTCCTTGGAATCGAGTAGGAATGGCAACGGGGCAGGACGGGGATGGGGGAGCCCCGTCCCCGTGAAAATCCCCATCCCCGCGAAAATCCCCATCCCCATCTCCGTCTTCGTCCCCGCTAACGGGGACAAGGTTATCCCCATCCCCATCCCCATCCCCATGGGGATCCTCATCCCCGCGGGGATCTCCATTCCCTGTGATTTTTTATAACGTTAACTATTTTGTTTTTGTTTTTTATTTTATTTAAAAAAATATAATTAAAATAATTAAAATTTACAATCCTATTAGAAAAGATTCAACCTTATTTTTTAAAATATTAATATATTGATGTATGTGTACATATATACATATATAATGTATGCATACATATATTAGTGGGGATCCCACGGGGCGGGGAGTGCTCTCCCATCCCTGCCCCATTCATGGTGGATCCCTACGGGGATTGGGGAAATGGAGAAAATTGTCATCCCTAAAATCGCCCTATTGATTTATCAAAACTCTTTCCATATCATATCTTTTCCTTATTATAGATTTTCCCTAAAAAGATACAATTCTAGTGGATTAAACAAGTATCTCAATTCTAGTGTATTATGGCTCGCTCAGCATTCTCAACAATTGATGTATATATGTTCCTAAGAATTATTGAAGATTAAATAAATTGCTGAATTTGTTTTCGTTATTGAAAAAGGCAACCAATACATCAGCAAAACTATATTGTTATCAGTTGTTTTTGTTTTCAAAAACAAAACCAACCATATTTTCGAACATCTCCTTAGATGATAGAATTTTTTATTTTTTGTTTGGGTATGAAAAGTCATATAATAAAACTAATTTCTAATGTGCAAGAGGACATTTTGCATTTCTCTTCTCATTTAGGCAATGCTCGGTTTGTAGGTGACTAGACCTGTCATGGGCTGGGCCAGGTTTGGATTAGGCCTTGCCTCTTTATAAACAGAAAATGACCAGGCCCAAGCCCAAGCTCGGCTGGACCATTGGGCCTAATTGTTGAGCTTGAACCCAACCCTATATATATATAAAGCCCAAAGTTCGATTTGGACAGGTATTTTATATTTTATTAATTTATATTATTTATRATATATTATTATATAATATTCTATATACTTTAATAAATATAATTCTTTTTTCACTACTAATTTTAATATTATATAATATATTATCAGGCCAAATTTATTTGGGAAAATCAAACTTGACCTGATAATTAGTTGGACCCTTCTGAGCCCAAAGACTTTAATAAAACTAGTTGGTGCATGCACAAAGACTATAAGTTTGTTGAAAACAGAAAGAAAAAACTCAGAGGAAACAGAAAGAAAGAGAAAAAACTCAACTACAATAATAAAAAATGAAAAAAAAAGTGGGATACGAATGGTACGTGGGGAGTTGGAAAACCAGATATATGAGTTAGTCAACTATAATAATGGATTGGCGTCCCATTGTCATATATATACCAGATATATGTGTTAGTCAATGCCCTGGATCAAAATAATTAAAAATAAAAACGATAAAAAAAGAAAACTTAAACTGTTGGGAATTGGGATTTATTTATATTTTCTTTTTTTTATTATTTTTTATTTTTAATTATTTTGACAAAGATAATAAAATAATGAATAATTTCTGCCTAATGGAATAAAAACATTTAGATGAAAGGTACGTTAACAAGGACATGTGTCACACAGCTATTATGTGCTCACTAATTGTATTTAACTAAGGTGTCTACTACATCCGGACCCTCTTAATGAAGGTATGGCATGTTAACATCTTGACATGTTAACATTGTGTGGGCTCAACTTTGGGAGATATCGATCCCACATCAGGTTCTAAATAACATTACCCAATTCACGGTAATATTGTTAGCTTTCTTTATTGGATCCTTATATATAGTTTTCATCAATTGCTCACCCACTTCCAACTTGGTTCTAATCACTACGGTCTCACTGCCTGGCTAACAATTTTCTTTTGCCCCTTGTTAATTTCTGTTTCTTCACAAATTGGAAAAGGTGAATTGGTCTGTTTTTGATGAGTGTGTGCATCGTAGCTGGCAGCCGGCTAGCTCCCTCTCCTTTTTCATGCTGTGTGTGGCGTTAATTAGCGGTGCCTGTTTTTTAGGCAGTTTGGTAAATGTGTGAATTTTGTTTTAGAGGAGTGATTGTTTACTGTACTGTGTGTTCTCTATTGTAGCGTACGTCCAAAAGACTTTATTTTTGCTACAAAATATAAGATGTATTAAAGAAGACTTATTTATTCGGTTTTGTTACAATTAGGGGTGAACAAAAAAATCGAAAAACTGAATCGATCAAAAAAATCAATTGAAACCGAATTGAAAAACCGGTTAACCAAATCGGTGGATTCGACGTCTGCGCGTAGATTAGACGCGACCTAGGTTATTCTTGATTGAGCCAGGCGGCCAAATGGGTCCGACCAACGATTCGCCCGACAAGCCACCTGGACCTCATGCCAAATCCACCTGGGCTCATCATGAACTCCCCGCACCGGGTCGGGACCCCTGGCCTGGGGAGTGGGGGACAATTGATGAAAGGTGATTTGGCCTAACCAAGAGATGACAACTCAGCCTGACAAGCTCAGTTTGCAACAATTAAGCTCGCGTATTCACTCACCTCGGCACAAAGGTTGCCTCGGCTCTAGGCTCACCTCAGAGCAGGGCCATCTCGTCACAAGTCTCACCTCGACATCGAGTCACCTCGGTATCCAATCCAGTTCGGAACTAAAAGACCGAAGTACCAGTTTGGAACCAGCAACTCGAAGTGCGACGTAATTGACTCCCGCATAACCAACTCCATAGGTCTCTCCAACAAATCCCGAATCCCTCAAGATCACGATGAGTTAACAGATCCTGACTTTTGCGGGATCACGATAAGGACTTATCCTGACTTCGCCAGAATCGGAGGTGAAACGAGATAAGCCTCATCTGTGTACTGCTCCTTCAGAAGCAGAGCGAGCTCCATCTCCACATCCCGGATATCCCGGAACTCTTTCGTGTGCCCCATGACTACTCAACTATATAAAGGCTCCAACCCCGATGGCTTAAGGTACACGTGATTTTTCTGCTCTCTAACTCTCTAGCTCTCTACATTCTCAAAGCTCCTCAACTCGCATTAGATTACTAACTTAAGCATCGGAGCGACCTCGCCGGGCTAGTCACCTTGGGTTCTTTGATCTTGTTTTGCAGATTTACTTAGCTCGCGCGTCCGACTGGAAGCTAGATCACTCTCCAGCAGGGAGCAGTCAGATCGTGCAATATCAAGTAGCATTTCTTTTCGGTATCATAGATTTTCTTTTTGAAAATTAAATAACACGATGTTATATTAATAAAATCAAAAGGTTACACAGGTAGAGATAGAAACAGAGGAGCCCATAACAGGGCATCAAGGCATCGAGTCATTGGTGTACAAAAGAGATCCATGGACTCCAGATTTTGCTAAAGTTTCTGCTGCACTGTTTTGTTCCCTGGGAACCAACCGAAGGTCACACTAACAGAGGAATCTAGGACCCTTGCTTCAGTCAAAAAAAAAAAAATCCAAACACCATGGGCCACCTTGCTCATCTTTCAACTACCAGACTGTGTTAGCCGAGTCACCAAAAGCAGCAAGAGGCGAGAAGCCCTGATGATTTTGGCTGTGAATTATTAGTAATTAATTTGCTCTTTTTACCCGCATGTTTTGTGGTTTATTCTTTCAATAAGGTTTATAATCACAGCGAAAATGGTAATGCCTGCTAGTTCCATCCACCGTGAAACTCCTCCAAGGCGAGGTGTCTATAGATGAAGATAGAATTCCGTTTGCTTTGTTTTCTATTTTTGCTGAAGGCCAGATCCCCAATTTTTAAGAGTGTGGCCATCAGAATCAAATTTTATTGATTCCCTTTTATTACTCTTAGGCCCTGTTTGTTTTCAGTAAATAGGAGGGGGATTTTCCATTGACCAACTTACAATGTTCTTTTTTCGGTAAGCTCTAGGCCCTAAGGTAAATTTAGTTTTCTTGGGTATCACTCACACCGGTGAGTGATAGGACAAAAAGGATAAATAAATTTTCCACCTATAGGGTAGAATTTACAAAACATAATAGAACAAATTTGACTATTTTAACATTGGATTTTTATTGATAAAAAGTCATTATATAATTTACTTGGGAAAGAAAATGGACAAATAAAGTTACCCGAGTCCTAGGAAACATTTACCTAGATAAGCGCACTTACACAAGTGACATTTTAAAAAAAGGAACAAGGCCATATTAGGTAATACTTTCATATTCCTAGACTTGAAGAGATGGATAAGTCTTCTCCTAGAGGAGTTTTGGAGGACTGTACAAATCAATGTTTTTAAAACTTGACTGGACAGGGAACCGTTCTAGAGACCAGTTCTTGGGTCGAATGGTCCGATCATCCGGTTTGAATGGATGGCCCGTTCTGACAAAAAGAAATAAAAAAAATGACTTGAATTCATTGTCTTGGTCAAAGGTTCAACCACTTGGGTCCGCGGTTCGTTGACCAAATTAACGATTTTGGAGTGAAACAGAACCGGTCATCCCAATTTTTCCAATCCAACCATCCAGTCTAGTCCAGTTTTGAAAACACTAGCACAAAGGGCCTGGAATCTAAAACATGTTCTTTGAAGGCCAATACATCACATTCTGAGTAATCATTTCCCATTGACAATAATTCTTAGGTCCCGTTTGGCATTTGCTTTTCGGTAAGTTACTTACCCAGGTAAATGCAATTACCTAGGTAAGTTTTTCTTGGGAAACACTTAMCAAGATAAGTGTATTTGCTCATGTTCTTTTATTTCCCAAGTAAAAAAGGAAATGACCAATTTAACCATAAAAATTCATTCTTAAAAGAGGCACTTTTGTCCTATTCTCTTTCTAGTCCCAGATGCACCTAGCTGGGGCTGATGAGTCTTGCATGTGTGTAGCCTTCTCTACTACCTTTAAAGAAGTAGTTCGAACCTGGTATCGGAACCTCGCGCTGAGATTGATCAAAAGCTGGTCGCAGTTCGCTGACTTGTTCACTGCACATTTCATCACCAGCAAAAAGAGTCCAAAGTCCCAGGGAAGCCTTCTCAATGTGGTTCAGAGGGAAGGAGAATCGATTAGGAGCTACATCAAAGGCTTCAATGACACCTGCCTGCAGATACCGGATCTCGACCCGACAGTGAGGCTCATTGCAGCCAAGAAGGGAATTACCCACAAGGAGTTCAAATGGCATGTTGTAGCAAACAAACTGAAGGACATTACTGAGTTCCTAAAGCTCGCAAACCAATTCATTGGCACCGAGGAGGAGATCAATCAGAAGGTCTATAACTCACCCTCAGAGAAGAGGAAGAGAGAAAGTGAAGGAACGAGCAGTGGTGGACAAAAGAGGAAGAAAAGCAAGTCCCCAAGAAGGGGAAGAAACAACTCTAGAAGTCGGTCCCCTTCGCGATCTCGTAAATCAGGTCGGCGCTCCAGGACCCCTCCTGTGGAGAGAACGAACTACACACCCCTGAATGCTAAAAGAGGAGAGATCCTAATGGCCATTATGGATTCCCCTTTCGTCAAATGGCCTCCCAGGTTAAGAGGAGACCCAACAGCAAGAAACCCGAACATGTATTGCCACTTTCATCGAGATCATGGGCATAGTACAGAGAATTGCAGGAACCTCCGTGATGAGATCGAGGAACTCATCCGAYGTGGACACTTGAAGAATTTCATCTTCAGCAAAGAAAGAAGACAGACATATCGGCAAGCAGACCGACAAGGAGATAAGAGGAATGCCCCAGAAGTCAGCAGGCAAAACGAGCAACCGCTACGACAGTTGCCAGAAGAGAGACCGATTCGCGGGGTAATTAACATGATTACCGGTGGGTCCATTATCGCGGGAAAATGAAGGCAAAACACCTTGTCATATGCAGCGACTCGCAACTAGTGGTCAACCAAGTTACTAGGGAGTACGAAGCGCGTGACTCCACTACGGCAGCTTATTTGGCCAAAGTCAGAGAGATCCTATGCAGCTTCATCTCCTACTTCATCAGACAAATCCCAAGGTTCGAGAACACTGGGGCCGACGCCTTGTCTTGACTAGCCAGTACAAGCAGCAACACCATGTGGACCAGACCGTGTACATTGGGGATTTACCTCAACCTAGCATTCTCGGGGGGGAAGAAGAGGTCTCTCCCATATCACAAGCGGAACCGAGCTGGATTGACCAACTCGTAAGTTATCTGCTTCATGGGACCCTACCTGCAGAACGCAACGCAACCCGAAGGGTAGTGCGCCCGTTAGCTAAGTATGTCCTTATATACAAACAACTGTACAGAAGATCTTTCACGCTCCCCTACCTGCGCTGCTTGCGACCCTCAGAGGCCGAGCATGTACTCTGCGACACCCATGAAGGCTTTTGTGGTAGACACTTGGGGGGCAGAGCTCTCGCATAGAAAGCGTTGCAACAAGGCTATTACTGGCCCACGATGAAGACAGATGCACTCGAGCTCGTCAAGAAGTGTGACAGGTGTCAGAGGCACGCCAACATTCACCATCAACCTGTTGCTGATCTGAAATACCTCACTAGCCCATGGCCCTTCGCATAGTGGGCAATCAACATCCTTGGCCCTTTCCCGCCAGAGACAGGATAGAGGAGGTTCCTGGTCGTAGCAGTAGACTACTTTACGAAGTGGGTGGAAGCCGAATCTTTGGTAACGATCACAGTCCACAACATACAGAATTTCTTCTAGAAAAACATAGTATGTTGCTTCGAGCTACCTCGGGTACTTATCTCTCACAATGGGAAGCAGTTCAAGGATATCAATTTTCAAAACTAGTGTGCTGAAATGGGAATTCAACAAAATTTCACCTCGGTGGCACACCCCAAGCGAACGGGCAAACAAAAGTCACTAATAGAGCGATACTTCGTAGATTGAAAGCTCGCTTAGCTCGAGCCAAGGGGTTGTGGGTGGACGAACTGCCTAGTGTCCTTTGGGCTTATCAAACTACCATTAAGACTGCCACAGGTGAAACCACTTTCAACCTCACTTACGACACATAAGCGGTGATCCTAGCGGAAATCGAGGTGCCCACACTACGGTTGGAGGCTTATGACAAGGAGACGAATGATGATGAGCTCCGTACCAGCCTAGACCTGATAGAAGAGGTATCAAACCTTGCTTACATTCAGACTATAGCTTACCAACAAAGAGTAGCTCAATACTATAACGCCCAGGTCAGAAAACGACACTTCCGCATCGGTGACCTAGTTTTTCAGAAGCTTATGGTACTTGAGCCTGGCATTGGTAAGCTCGGACCAAATTGGGAAGGTTCGTACCGAGTAAGATGAGTGTTCGGGGAAGACACGTACAAGCTCGAGACTTTGAAAGGGAAGTAGGTACCTTGAGCATGGAATATCGACAACCTGAGCAGGTACTACTTGTGACCACTAAACGGGTCAAAAAGGATCACCGAACTGGAGATAGGATTGCAAGTCACTCCCAAAAGCGTAAGGGCCATGGTGCCGAGTTGACATAAGACCTCGGCACTACGACAAGTCCTAGTTGCCTCTTCGGCATAGGCAGACAAGTCCTATTTGCCTCTTTGGCATAGGGATACCAGTTTTCACGCCTGAGACATAGACAGTTCAGATACAAACCCTACGACATCTAGCCCACCTCGGCGTATAACAATAAGTTAATCCCATTTGAAGTCTGGCCCGTTGGCTCGGCACTAAGGGATAACCAACAACTAAGCGAGTAGCCTGTGTGTAGACAGGTCGGGTATATACCCTACAGTGTCCGCCCACCTCGGCATACAACGATACGAAGCTATCCCTCCTTGGAGTCCAGCTCGTTAGCTCGACAATTCAGGGTAACCTACACTTAGAAAAAATTCACTCCTATTTGGTTTAGTTCACTAGTTCGGGAGTTATCTACACTTAGAAAAAAAAATTTTGCATACAAAGATTGCAAAAACACTTGTATTTCATTGATATGGAATTTCGGGTACAAAAAAAAATTTACAATGGATCGTGATGTGAATAAAAATTATCATATTCTTATCTATGAATACTCAGTCTTTCTACACTTAATTAACACTTAATTGGACTCATTAAGCTGGTATTTTGATTCAGGGCACGGAAAGAAGTCGTAAGAAGGAAGACAAGGCAAATCGGATGGTTTTTCACAATTTTGGCACCGTTCAGTAATCTAGGCCTAACTCTCATATCTGGGCTCCGATTGGGCTGATTCAAGATGCAATAGAAAGATAAGAGCGAAATCTACAACTTTCATGTTTTGGGTTTTGACAGATTCGGCCTGAACCGAAGTCAAAATTGGGCCCAAAGTCGAAGCGGATCCGTAGTAAAGCTCAGTTCACAGCTGAAGCCCAATTCGCAGAAAAGCCTTGTAGCAACCCAAGTACCCAACTTATTAAAGCAACCCACTCGAATTCAAGAATCCAGAGTCCTCTTAGATTTGAATTCTAAATGTAATTCTAAAAAGTTAAAGAAGATTGAGATCATTAGATAAGAGATAAGATAGGATAGGATAGGATCAGTGTAAAACTAACCTGGATTATCCATTCTTGAGATAACTCCAAGTAGTTGTAAAAGCCCCTCCCCAAAAACTATGTAAAGCGTGGGCGTACCAGCACCTGGTATCAATCAATTATTGAAGCTCTCTCTGAAGCAATCAAGAACACCATCAAGAAAGTTTCAAGAAAGAGATCAACAAAGGCAAGAAAGTTTCAAGAAGGAGGTGGCGGCAAGAAGAAGAGAGGATCTCAGATCCAAGGGCGACATCATGAGTTCTTTATTTCCTCTTGTTTGTTTTATTTCCTTTATCATGAATTGATTTCTTYATAGCTAGGGCTGTGGAAAGCCTAACCATGACAATGAATATATTTTTATTCTAATTTATCCAAGATTGTGATTTCCATATAGTTTATGAGTTATTATGCCTAATGCGATTAATCGGGAGAGGAATTCATATAGTGGACCGAATAATTCATGGTGTGAATTGAATGGTATATAAGGATATATACACATGATTCATCTGAACGTATAAGTTTTTCTTTGAACTTAATGCATTTCTATCTTGAGAACTCTAGTCGAGGGATCGAAGGGTCACTTGATAGAAGTAGATTTGATATATCTTGGGAAAGAATATTAAATAAAATTGGAGAAACTTCAGCTTATGGAAATGACAAATTGGATCTGAATTTCGGATCCAATTGGTCCGCCTAACCATTCCAATGAATATTAATGGATGAGATTAACCAAGATAATTTGTCATTTCYAKAAGCTGAAGTTTYTCCAATTTTATTTAATATTCTTTCCCAAGATATATCAAATCTACTTCTATCAAGTAACCCTTTGATCCCTCGACTAGAGTTCTCAAGATAGAAATGCATTAAGTTCAAAGAAAAGCTTATACGTTCAGATGAATCATGTGTATATATCCCTATATACCATTCAATTCACACCATGAATTATTCGGTCCACTATATGAATTCCTCTCCCGATTCATTCACATAAACCCAATCAATTAAGAGATGGCCACTCATAATCGCATTAAGCATAATAACTCATAGACTATATGGAAATCACAATCTTGGATAAATTAGAATAAAAATATATTTATTGTCATGGTTAGGCTTTCCACAGCCCTATCTATAAAGAAATCAATTCATGATAAAGGAAATAAAACAAACAAGAGGAAATAAAGAACTCATGAGAGAACCCGAGGTGGCTAACACGGTGAGGTTGCTTCGATTCTTAAGTTAGTATTGCGAGCTGAAAGTTGAATGATAAGCGTACTAGTGAGCAAATAATCGCGCATACCTGGGCCCTAGAGGGGTTGTTGTCCTTATATAGCTGAGTTGTCGTGTGTCTCACAAAATGGTTCCGGGATCTTTGTCCTGAGTGGATGAGATTTGTTTCCACTTTAGTTGGGGAGTAACGTATCAGTTAATGGAGTCTATCATCTCCGCCCAATCCGGGTGGGAGAGGATAAGGCCTGTCGTTACGCAGCATGATCCCGTGAAGTTCGAAGTCCGCTGACAAGCTTCTAGAGTCGATTATGTGTCACTTCGGTTCTTGGGCCCTGAACTGGATTAGGTGTCGAGGTTCATTTACGCCGAGGTGACTTTATGTTGAGGTGGCTTTGTGCCGAGGTGGCCGAACACCCGAGCTCTGAAAACTACTAAATAGTTTCCTTTTGCTGAGTTGTCATCCTTCAAGCAGATTGCATCCACGTGACCTTTACTTACTACGTCATGCCAAATCAACCCTCATCATATGGTTTTATTAATAGGTTTAAATAATAATAAAAAATAAGAGTATCCAGATAAAAATGTCCTTAACTAAGCATTCCCTCCAAGTAGCCAAGCCCTCAGTTCAGAAGATCTTTGAAAACTGTAAGTGGGACAAAAAGTAATGAAAAACCCCATATTTCACGACTTGTCCATACATAGCCTCAACCAGACCAAAAGGTATCCTGATAAAAAAATGGCAGAACAAAAAACCTCCTATCATTGATTGTCTCATTTTCACTTTGAATCCTACATCTTTAAACCCAGAAAAAAATACATAAGTTAACAGTGACTCATCATTAAATAGTAAAGATAAGTATGGCACCTACCAGTAAAATAACAAGAATTCAAAGATGAACCAAAAGAAAGTCTCATCATATTTTAAAAAAGAGATGGAACCCAACTATAAACCAAGAATGTTACCACTGATAAAAGTAAAATTCACCTATCATCTACCAAAAAAGGAGAAAGGAGATGAAAAAAGACTTTGGTAAAGATTCACATCAATATTGCTCAGCCATTAGGCAATAGCATTTATCTTATTTGTTCCTTTAATCATACAGATCAAGCCTCCAAGTGAAGGAGACCCTTTAACCATACCACGCACGTCCCTTGGAGCCAGTAGTTCGCACATCTCCACCAACTTCTCCCGAGCCTCCGCCATCAAACCTTTCTCCCCGGCTGTGGGACTCCTCCCGCCTCTCATCTTCCCCAAATCCTCTCTTCTTTTTCCACAACTTCTCCCGACGCTGACAGAACCAGAACAATCTCCGCAACCCTCTTCATGTTACGGATATATTATAACCGTGGTTATAAATATCTTTCAGCCACAGACAAAATAACTTTTAACCATGGACAAATTGTCCCTAGCTAAAGCTCAACTTCTACTTTTGTAACTTATACCCATAGATACATTATAACCGTGGTTATAAATTTYTTTTAGCCACGGACAGAATAATTTTTAACTACGGACAAAAATTGTCCGTAATTAAAACTCATCTTTTGCTTTTGTAACTTATAACCACAAATACATTATAACCGTGGCTATAAATATTTTTAGCCACGGATAAAATAATTTTTAACCACAGACAAATTGTCCGTAGCTAAAGCTCACCTTTTAATCACGGACAATTTGTCCGTAGCTAAAGTTCATCTTTTGCCTTTGTAATTTATAGCCATGGATACATTATAACTGTGGCTATAAATACCTTTTAGCCACGGACAGAATAACTTTTAACCACAGACAAATTGTCCATAATTAAAGCTCAACTTTTTGCCACTGACATCAAATTGYCCTGTAATTATATTCCATGTTTTAGCTACGGTTTTTTGGACCTTAGCTAAAGTGCCATAACTATAGCCCCATTTTCCTGTAGCGAACTATCTTCTGTAATGAGTTTATTTGATGAATGTTAGCTTTCTGAGTGTGTCTTTTGGAGAATAAAGAAAGGATGGATGCAGAAGGGAATTTGGGCCAATAACTCTTGCGAGCAAAATAGAGATTCGAAGACTAGTTCAAATGAGAACAAAGAGAATTCGAAAGAGATTAGTGATTCCATTTACCAAGTTCCATATTTGTTCGGTGGAAAATGGAGATGGAGGCAGAGATGGATAGGGAAAACAGAAATGGTGACGGAGCAACGATTTGCTTTCAATCTTTCTGAAAATTTTTATTAATTAAGTTTTATTTTAAAAATTTGAAGAATAATAAAAAATAAAATTAGTTTTTTTTATTAGCATTTCTTAATTTTATAATAATAAACCTATTTTTTCTATTTATATATGATATATATCTTTTTATATTCAATATTATGGAAAAAATC
>NW_010729735.1:0-16975 GCF_000365185.1 Nelumbo nucifera
TGTCTTCCATTCATCTCCGGGGCGGATTCTGATCTGATGATAACCACTTCTGAGATCAATCTTGGTAAAGACCACAGCCCCATCAAGTTGATCAAGCATGTCATCCAGTCTAGGAATGGGAAACTTGTAGCCAATAGTGATTTTGTTGATTGCTCTGCTGTCAACACACATCCTCCAACTCCCATCTTTCTTCAGTGTCAATAATGTCGGCACTGCACAAGGACTCATACTAACTTGAATGTGCCCTTTTCTCAACAGCTCCTCTACCTTCTCCCGCAAGATCTCATTCTCTTTAGGACTCATCTTGAAGTGTGGCAGATTAGGTAGGCTAGCACCAGGAACTAAATCAATGTGGTGCTGAATGTCTCGCATGGGTGGTAGCTCATTAGGCAACTCGTCAGAAACTACATCATGAAACTCGTCGAGCAATCCCTGCACATCCACTAGAATTTTATTCACTCCTAGTGGTTCACTCACACTCTCCCCTTTTATAACCAACAAGTGGACCTCGCGGTATCTTTACACTCCCTTACAAACTCAGAGTGTCAATGCGTTATGGTAAGAAAATTCCTCCCCTCCACTTTTGAAGCTTTGGTTAGGTTCTTTTCTGCCATAGGCAACAATGTATAGCGCACACCCTCTTTCTCAAGCTGGTATGCGTTCTTCCTACCCAAGTGTTTAGCATCTACATCAAACTGCCAAGGTCTACCAAACAAAATATGGCAAGCATCCATATCCACAATATCACAATAAACCTCATTAGTATACTTACCAATAGAAAATGGAACCTTGTAGCGTTCATCCACACGTACGCCACCAACTTCTTTGATCCACCCAATCGTGTAAGGGTTCGGTTGTTTCTCAGGAATTAGTTGCAGCTTCTTCACCACATCTCTGCTAATAATGTTCTCCTGATTGCCACTATCAATAATCAATTCAAATAATTGACCTTGCACCATACACCTAGTGTGAAATAGCCTGTGTCGTGTGTCATCCCTATTTTTCTGAGATAACATAAGCTTCCTCACAACACACGTGTACTCTTCATGTTCATAAACACCTCCTTCGTCCTCTCCATCGGGCCCACAATATACTTCATCATCACAAACTTCTTCCTCCTCCCTTTCTACTACGTTAACTGCTTTTCTCCTGGGACAATCACTGGACCTATGCCCAACCTCATTACACTTGAAACACTTAAAAGGAATAGGTTTTGCATTAGGATTAATGTTTTTAGGAGGGTTTGAAGTGTTACCTCGAGTGTTTCCTCCTGTTGCAGCCTTATTGGTGTTAGCTACATTAGGCGAGTTGGGAGGTTGCACACCTTGAGTTGGCTTGCCCTTATCAGCCGTTGCTTGCCTATTGTCATTCCCACTATACCGTCGATAATTGTCAGCCCGAGTCCTCTCTTGAGACATTAACTCAGCTTTCAAAGCTAAGTTCCTCGCTTCCTGTACACTCATAATCATCTGGACTCCAATTTTGTCTCGAATAGCGGGCTTCAAACTACTCAAATAACGAGTTGCTTGTTGATTGTCACTTTCTGGCAGTTGCTTTCTCTCAGCCAGTCTCAGAAACTCCGAGGTGTACTCATTCACACTCATTCCCTATGCACATCTTTTATACGATTCAAACATATATTGTTCGTAATCAGGAGGCAAAAACCTACCTCTTATTAATTGTTTCATACGTCTCCATGTTCGAAATAGACCTCTTCCTTCTCTAATCCGAGTCTCCCTCATTCATTCCCACCAGACAGATGCTCCTCCCTTTAATCGAAAAGTTACTAGTTTCACCCTTCTCTCTTCCGGGATCTCCATGTACTCAAAGAAACGATCTACCTCGGTAATCCAATCTAGAAGACCCTCTATATCCAGATCTCCACTAAAAGTAGGGATATCCACTTTTAGTTTAAACTCATCATCATTCCGATGGCAATTAAAATTGCCATGATATCGCCAATTCCTACCAGTCCTACCATCACCGGGATTAATTGGAGCAACGCCAAACTCTAACTCATCATCGCTATCATCATCAATAATAGGGTTCCTAGGTAATTGATGTATAGGATCAATGATTGGCCTACCGTGGTTATCTCTTCTAGCTTGATTCAATGCATTGTTCCCGTTCCTTGGAACATCCTCTCGCAACATAGTCCATAGTTGTCCAGCGATCTCTGTCAACTGTTGTTCAATGTTACGAGTTGTTGTTCACTGCTCTTCGATTGCTCTCCAAACAGCTTGTAACCCCTGATCTCCGTCACGAGGTTGGTTGCGATTGCTACCATCTTGGTTGGCCATCTGATTGGGCGAACTCCCGGTCTGATACCACCTGGCGCATAAGGCGCTCTAACAAAGACGATTTCACGAGCAAACCTTACGTTCAAGTTTTAGTCTAGAAACCGATAACACTCACAAAGAATATTATGCGTACAGCTTCAATAGTAGATTAAAGTTGATAAAGAAAGTCTTGTTCTTCTTTAATACCTAAAATGGAAGAATTTATAACGTGCCAAAATAATGCCAAACTTGTAAATATTAGATAGCCAAAGTAAGTATAACTTAGCTAGATTTCGATAACCATCATCCGACGCCAGGTAACATAAGGATTCCTCTCTAAGACGGAACTGGCGCCGGTTCAGTTCGGTCACAGGGTCGGTTAAGAATAGGCACTCCATCAGTAACCAAAGAAACATTCAGGAAAGTGAAAGACAATGTTAATAAGAAGCTTGTGGTATAGGAAAAAAGCTCCCTCTTTCTAGCCGAAAGGGTTGCCCTTCTAAAAGCCTCCATTTCAATGATGCCTTAGTTTTTAATGAGGTCTTTTAATCTCCCCAAAATTATGGTGGAGAATTTGGAAAAGAAACAAAGAAACTTTCTATGGGGAGGCAAGGTAAAGAAAAAAATAAATTTAATTAAATGGGACACTCTTTGCAAGTCCAAGCTGAATGGTAGTTGGGGATTGAAAAAGTTATAGTGGGTAACTTTTGACTCAAGTGGATAATTGTGGGTCAAAGTAGTAAAAAATGAATATACAAAAAATAATAATTTCTAGCTTATCAAGCCGAAAAAGAACATCTCTTGGGCCTGAAGAGGCATTCTTGAAATCAGAGATATCCTTAAGCATGGAAGTGGATGAAAGTTGGATAATGGCCAATCTATTGATTTATGGAATGATATATGGGTGGGAAATTCCCCTCTACAAAGTACTAGGGAGTCAAGCCAAGATATCCAAAATCAAAAGGTGTGTGACTTTATTAAGGATGATAAGATGTGGGATAAAGAAAAAATAATAAAGATTCTCCCCCAAAACTTAGGGGAAAGAATCAAAGTTATCCCCATCCCAGTTAGGAATGAATGTGATTCCATGATTTGGAAACCAGATCCCAAAGGTTAGTACTCGATAAATATTGCTTATAGGCTAATGGAAGGTGATTGGGATCACACTAATTTCTATGGGGGTCTAGGAAGTATTTGGAAATTGAACTGTCCACAAAGGGTTATTTTCTTCCTTTACCTGTCCTTAAAAAGGAAAATTTTAACAAGAGCATGGCTAAGGAATTGGGGCCTAAGAATTGAAGCTGAATGTCCATTCTATTGCGAGGAAGAAGATGCTAAACACATCTTCCTCTACTGTTGGGATTCAAGTCTTATTTGGGATACCTTGGGGCATACCAACCTCCTTCCGATACTAAATGAAAACTTGTTGGAGTGGTGGAATAGAATTCGAACAGATAATACCATACAAAACATTAGGATGGAAAAGTTAGGGTTTAACTTTGGAATATATGGAAGAGGAGAAATGAGAAAACTTTTAATAATAAGAACATTCCCCCTTGCATAACGGGGGAAAAGGTTAGAACTGATCTATATGAATTTACCAACTTCTTCTCCTATGTGAATAAACATGGGAAAAAGGAAAGGGTAAATCTATCAATGGGCTGGGTGAAACTGCTTAATGGGGAACTAAAAATCAAGTTTGATGCATCTTGGAAGATAAACAGAAAAAGTGCGCTATGAGCTATTATGAGAAATGAGTTTGGTCAAGCCTTATGTTATAGTTTTAGAGATATAGGGGAGTGTTCAATAAATGAAAGCTTGGGTGGCCATTGAAGCCCATGAAAGCTTGCAGGTTTTCTCATCATAAACTTGTCATTGAAGGTGATTCAAGTCTTATTATTAACTTTCTATGTGGAAGGATGGAGCCCCCTGGAAGATCAGCAACTTCATCAAAGTCTGTATGGACATCAAACAACCAAATTGTAAGGCTGTAAAACGCTTTTAGGATAGATTTTGTACGTAAGGCACAGTTTGGAATGAGTGTAAATATAAATATTTACAGTATAAATATAAGGTTTAGAAATTCTGTATACAAGCATTTGCACTCTACATATTTACATTTGCACTCTTTCCAAACTAGGCCTAAAGCCTAATGTTCCATTTCTTGGCATTGCAAATTTTATTTGTGCTGAAGTGAATATATGGGAGTGCAAATAGGCTGAGTGTAAATTCTGGTTTATTTTTGCTTTAGGTTTTACTTCCTTTTATTTGTTTGTATGGAGTAAAACAGAAAGTACTATGATATATTCCCCACTTTAGATAAAAGAGAATGAAGGCAAGAGGAAGGCTATTTATCTAGGAGTAAGGGAGGAAGTAAAATGACATTGTCCCCATTTTATTTTAGAGATAATTAGGGTATAAATTTAGCATCATATAGGAGTACAAATTATACTTACAAACAAGCAAACAAATGCAAAATTAAGCTGTGTAAAAACAAATAGAGTCCAAGCCATCCTAAGTTAGTAGATTCCTCTTAATGATCACAATCACAAAATAAATATAGCAATACTACATAGTTTCCTTTTCCATTAAATAAGCATTCCCATTCTCATTCGGTAGTACAAGAATGAAGAGCAATTATGGTATCTACTACACTGCTATTTGTAGAAAGCTCCTGGTGTTAATCTGGGTATTTATGTATTTTCCCTATAGTCTATAGTCGTCTATAGTCTATAGTCTATAGACAGCTTGTTGGTTCAACGACACCAGAAGCTTTTCCTCCAGCATTGCTACAAAATGATTTGGCAGCTTGATTTTCAATTGCATAGGTGAGCCTTACATCTTCCATCGTGATCCCGGTACATGGGTTCTTTGGGCTGCAGTTGAATTTCACAGCTACTTGTGTTGCTGATGTTCCTTGGATGTTCTTGTATGTCACCTCACTGATTTGTATGCCTGACACCTGTAAAAACCCCATAAATATATTGATTTCAAGGCATTTAAATAATAACATTTTGAAAACCCATATTATCTTTTAATATAGATAATAAAATAATGGACCCGGAAGCCCATTTCTGGGCCCAACTCAAGGCTGTCATTTTTGGAGAGAGATTTTTTTACCAAAATACCCTTATAATACTGTACCTGATGTGGGCAATTTTCACCATGAGGGCAGTAATTTTGGTCGATTATGATGGGGTTTTCCACATTGTTCATGATGGCGTGCTCAAAAAGGACTCCTTTTACAAATCCATTACTGGGTCTTGCCCATGTCTTAATCCTCAGCCCATTATCAGTACCAGACAAAGTAACAGTTTTAACTGTCACGTTCTGGACGCCTGCTTCTTTGAGCTCCTTGCCAAGGCTTCCAATGCTGCAGCAAGGGAATCCCCACACAAACCTCAACCCTATATTCCTACAAAGTGATGATGAATCATACATAATAAGTAGTTTAAATACATTGATCTAATTAATCTAACCTGATGCCATGCCCTGGTCCACATGCAATGTTCTCTATCCACAAGTTGGTAGTACCGGGGCCAATAGAGATGCAGTCGTCGCCGGTCTTGATGTTAGAGCTCTGGATCGTGACAGCCGACGATGATTCAACATGAATGCCATCAGTGTTCGGGCTGTTTCCTGAGGCTGCAATCTTCACCCCTTGCACATTGACATTCTGGCAATCATCGATCACAATGTGGTATAACTGGCTATTTATCGATGATAATCCATTGATCGCAATGTTCTTTGAATTTGTAATGGTTAGAGACTGCACTAGCAACCCACAAACAAAGAAGAAAAAGAAGTGTCAATATGTGTTATGGGCTTCATGCTAGGTCTGGAATTCAGAGGTCAGTTGAACATTTTCTTGTTATTCTTATCAAGTTTTCTAAGGAAAAGGTTCTACTAGGAGGGTCATTGCAGAAGAAATCTAATTAGCGACCCTCTATCTATGGGACAGATATCAGTCTAGACTATGTATATATAAATTCCTACTTTGGAGGATTTATTTAATAAAATTAAACAAACTAAATTAATATAGTATATGAATAGACTAATTTCCTTGTTCATTCCTTGTTAAAGATATATGTGAATATAATGGACTCTGTGGAGTGAACATGCATGTGGCCAATACAAAAATTAAGGTCTTTCATTCGATGGATAGTATTGGTGCTGGATGCATCGCTGGACACGTAGGCAGAGCCCTGTTGACAGCCCAATCTGTCGATGGACAGCCAAATTAAGTTTTCTCTCTCCAACCAGGATAATTATATTTATAGCTAGGTAGGGTCACTAATTAAGAGAAAGAAGCTAATTCACTCCATGAAGCTCTATCACTTCACTGTTTCACTACTCTCCTTTCAGAAAATACTAAAGAATATTTTCGGGCAAACTTGGAATCACGTACACACGACAGAAATGAGAACTTAATTAGTTGTTAGCTATTATCAACTTACCCTGGCTCCGTTCGGGCAACTCTTCCCGGCAGCCTTGCAAGCCCACAGGGCAGATCCTTGCCCATCAAGGGTCCCTCCGTAGATTGAAACCCCATTGACGTCCCGGAAGGAAAGCCAGTAACCGGAGCTACCAAGGATACGGTAGGCGGAGGGGGCCACGAGTGTCCCGTCCAAACGTATTGTGATGTCGTTGTTCTTGCATTGGCCGCTGAACACTGCATGATTGAGTAAGTATCTCCCCGGTGGGACATAGATCATGGCGGAACTGACCGAACCGCAAGCCCCAGCCCATGCTTTGAGGAATGCAGGAGTTGAGTCAGTTTTGCCATCGGCTTTGGCTCCAAAGCTGGCTACATTGTAAGTTGCAGCTTCAGATGTTGAATAGATGAATACGTAGATAAGTGAGAGAAGAAAATTAGTGGTGGGTTTCGACATTTTGATTGAGAGAGAGGAAGAGGATGAGCCGAACTATGTGAGAGGAGGAGATTATCAGAAAGTCGACCCAAATTAATGATCGATCGAGAAACTTTGGATGATTTGTTAAGCTGTGTAGGAGAGAGAGATGAGAGAAAGTTAGAGAGCGTCGGGCTATTTATAAGATTTACCAAGGGGTTGGAGATGGGCACAAGCCAAAGCAAATTGGGTGGATTTGAATATATAAATCAGAGAAATATAACAAATTAAGTAGCTTTCATTCATGTTACGTATAGTAAATAGTTCAATAAGAACATGTCCTCCTTATGTAAGCCATTTGTTAGTTGTAGTTGATCTTAGTGAATTAATGGTGCCCCACAGGATCTAGAGTTTCATGTTATATGTGGACTGATTGATAATGGCGTGTGGGATTTGTCAAACAACCCACGTATTACCAAAAGAAGAAACTAGAGGAGATCTCAAACTCTTGTTCTCCTAAAAGCTAGCTAGCTTAATATAGGATGGTGGCACCAAAAAATTAATTGTTACATCTTTAATATTGTTTGTAGTTGTAGGACATTTAGTTAGAGTAAATAGCACTGTAGCTCTAGCACATTGAAGGTAATAGACTTCTTTTGCTTTTTCGATCGATAATTATATCTATATATATATATATGAAATTTTATGGGTATATGTATGTATGTATGCATTTATCCTTTGGATGTATTATGAATTCTAATTTTGTTAATTAACATTGGAGGGCATCAACTAGTGATGGAAACCCCAGTACAGCCCGTCAATGGACTCCAAAAGTGTGATATCTAAATATTTGACTCCAAATCCGATTATCTCATAACCCAGATGTGGATGCTAGGCTTGCATCCAATTAACAATTAAACCGGATGCTGATTTTTAAGCCATCCAATCAGATTAAAATATGAATCTAATAAAATATTAGATACTATATATTATAGTATAATTATATAATATATATAGATAATATATATAATTATATAAAGTTTATAAATAATAAATTTAACCTTTTATATTTGTATACATTTTTTATATATGTATAAGTTAAAAAATTATTATTATTTTTTTATTGTTTGTCATTTTAAACACAATTATAATGGATGCAGATTAAATCCTAAATTATGTTTGGACTTGGTCTGGATTCAAATCCAAGGATTTGATAATCAGACCAGATGCGGATTTAACTGAATCCGATTGATTTACAGCCCTAATTTTGGTTTTACAATATGGATATGGTGCATTTTGTTTATAGTTAGTAGGAACGATGATCATGATATAAATAGGACATGTTGGAAACTCAAATTTCATCCCCCACTCTTAAAATTATACATATTGCTTTATTTATATTAAAAATAAAATTTAGAGAAAATTTTCTGAAATATAGGGGACATGGGGGGCTTTCATCACATAATGCAGTACACAAATTGATAGTTGGGGACTTGAGGACGTGACGAGTGAAAAGGATTTATATTAGAGAAACAATCAGTAGTAATAGGCCCAAACAGTGGCAGGGGACCCACTTTCAATTCCATTTTTGGCCACCCTAGTTTTTGTTTTTTTTTTTTTTTTTTGAGAGAGAAAGATATACAGGTGCAAGGCATCGTGGCCACTAGCCATGTGGGATTACAGGACTAACAATTGCGACTTTTTTTTTTCTTTGTTGTGTGAGTGGTAATAATGTGTAGAGCCATTTTGGGCTTCAAGCTGTCGAGTGTTGGCTATTATGGAAAGGTACGGATAGGCTCATTGCAGATTTCTGAATTTTAATACAGAACTATAAACATTCAAAATGTCAAATACCCCCACTTTATACATCAATGCCTGCTCGTGAATTGGCATCAGTTCCGAGCTGGCACCTACCCTAACTGTACTTTGGGCCTAAAATTTCTGACCCTGTGATGAACCTCATTCTCCCTAGTTATTATGAGTTTATGACATTTCGCAAGCCTTGACAGGCCATACCTGCCTCCTCAAAAGGAAAGCTTGGCATGGCCCGCACCCAAGCCCAAGTTGGCTAATATTGGGTTGGGTCAGGTTGTGGGTGTTATAATTTTTTTAAAAAGATTGAAAAAAAAGTTAAAATATATTAACAAGATAGACAAGAAATTAAGAAAAATTTTAAAATTTTATTTCATATGAATTTTGATATACACAATTGTTTATATATATATATATATATATATATATATATATATAGATAAAGATAGATATATGAAATAATAAAATAAAATTTAAAAAATACAATAAATTTGGAATGAAAGTAGTATAATAAAATTGAAAATAAAAATGTATATACACATGTTTGTGTATGTATGTGTATATATATACATATTATTAAACACACACACATAATATTATGATTTTATAGGCATCTTGGATGTGAAAATGATCTCTTAACTTAGAGAAGTCTCAATAATATTTTTATCTGATACTGAAATTCAAGTTTGTAATTCCAAGTAGAGTGGAGTAAAATGCATTACAATAACATATATTCTGATGGAGTAAAGGGTGAAGTTAAACTCTTCTTTCCTTCCTTTTCTCCCCTTTTTGTTCAAAATTCTGATCTTAGTTCAATCTGACCAACTTGTGTGATGTAAAGAAAAAGCATTTGAGTTCATGTTTTATTATTATTATTATTATTATTATTATTATTATTATTGTTGTTGTCGTTGTTATTTGTTCTAATTGTTTGTTGAGCAAAACAGATGCCCTAGATTTTATTCTTATGGATGACATGCAAGATAAGGGAAGCTAGATGGATTGGATTTGTATTCCTATAATAGCCAAACAGGACCTAATTACCAAATGGAGCTTGGCAAAATGGCCAAACTAAACCTGTTGGATATGGCAACCAATCGATGGTTGGAGGACGTGACAAGTGAAAAGGATAGTAGAGAAGGAATCAGTTGTAGGGCCAAACAGTGCCTGGCGAACCACTTTTAATTCCATTTTTGGCCACCCTAGTTTTACGTTTGTTTTTTGTATGTATCAGAGAGAGAGAGAGAGAGAGAGAGAGAGAGAGGGGTGCAAGGCATCGTGGCCATGTGGGGTTACAGGACTAAGAATTACAACCTTTCTAGGGTGTGTGAATTGGTAAAGTGTAGAGCCATTTTGGGCTTCAATTCAATATTAAGATATGTGATTTAAGGTTCCGTAGTCATCTAATGTCCTTTTCTATACAACTGATATATACACAACATGTATACAGTGTTGTCCTTTTCTACACACATGGGATATTAACATGGACGAATACTAAAAAAGACGTGATCGATACTAAAAAAGCTTTGACGAACCCTTTTGTAAATTTTGATAAATATCACTTGATTGTTTACCACTTTTATGATACATTTAAAGTATATATATTTAGGAATTTGGTTATATTTTTCTCTTTTTTTGAAATTTTTGTTTTCTTATTATATTCATTAACGCCAATGACAAGCGAGAGACGTTTGGGGACATTAATTTCCTGCAAATCTTTCATTATACATTCACCAACCTCTCCCAAAGGCTGAAGCATATTCCTTCATGTCTCGGCACTTACGTGGTGGTTTAATTTAATGCTATAACCATTTTGCCATGCATGAGCACAAGTGAGAGAGACATGATGAGCAAGAGAAACGTATCATGCATGAGCACAAGGAACTATTTGTTTCCTTCCCATTCTGTTTTTTTAGGAAGTTTGCATTTAAACATTTACAAGGGAGAAAAGGAAGTAGCCATCTCATGTCACCTAGGTATAAGCTTTTTCTCATGGTTTTTAAAACCAGACCGGACTGGACAAATTGAGACCAATTCTGTTTCCCCCAAAATCGAATTTTTTCAATAAAACATTGATTTTGATCAATAAACTGCTGAACCGGACAATTAACCGTTCAAATTGTTCAAACAGTTTTGACCATTTATTTTATTTTTTTATTTTTTTATTAGAACAGGCCGATCGTTCGGTTCGAATAGTTGAATTGTTCGACCCAATAACCAGACCCCTGACCAATTCGGTCTCCAAATCGGTTTTAAAAACCATGCTTTTTCTTCCCCTACCCAAAAAATGTTGAGATAGATTCACACTGTCATTTGACCAGATTAATTCTGATTATTAGGTAATCTTTACTTTACTACTATATTTTCGTTTTTATTTTCTTCTACTTTGTAAACATCTTTTGCATTAGATTAAATTCATGTTGATGAAACTCCGATTATAGAATTGCATATGATCGGTTGCAAACAAGTTTTGGTCTGGTAGGTTTGGTAATGACAAGGCAGAAGGAACAGACCTTGTTCTTCTAGGTCTAGTTAAGGTTATTGGATTCATTCATTAGTGTCTATGTGGAGTTTAGTGTTCTTTGCCTTTTTAATATTAAGGCTGGTGAGTTGGAGATGTTTTTAGAAACTTAAGTGGCTTTTATTTAATTAAAAAATAAAATATCAGACGATTGGACCATTAAAACCGAGAATAAGTGGTATTTTCAAGTTTGGGTTAAATGACAATTTGCATGGGTTTTAAAGGGTTGAATGGATTAACCGCTTAGTTAACTGATGCAGCGCGATCTGGGCACTCCTAGCTGGCGGAAACCTGGCTCCTAACTGGTGACGGACGGTACTTGAGACGAAGAGGAAGGTGAAGGATTCCCAGGGAGCTCGCCCTGGGAACACTTCGATGCTTAAGTTAGAACTTGAGAGAACTGAAGAGAATACAAAGAGAGAGCTAAGAGTGCAGATGGCGCAAATTCAGTACCTTTGCTCCTTGGGGGTCGGGGTCATTTTATATTGGAGATCTCTCAAATCAGGCGTAACCGCCTCTGCCACAACCGTTACTACCAGAGCCGAGGTGGCAGATGCAGGCAACCATTGCAGGGTATGGACATGTCAGGCATGCCACATCTGGCAGGCATGACGCCGCCTGACAAGAGACGTAGGCACAGCCTCCAGATTCGGCAAGTAGTATTGACAGGCAGATCTTTCCTGCAGGTTGCCGAGCTACTTTGCACCGAGCTGCCTTGGTCCGAGCTACTTTACGTCGGGGTGCTAGGCGTACGCCAAGGTGCTTATGCTTGAGGCGAGCCTTTACGGGTAGAAGTGCTAATGGGGTTGTCCGGGATACTTATCCGTAGGTCGGGGTGTTCCCTTCTCAGGAAGGAAGAGTTCGGGGCCCACTGGGAGGAGCTCGGGAGTCCTCGCTTGGAGGGAGCTCGGGGCACTCCTCCCTTAGGGAGAATTCGGGGTAAGCTGGATGTTACTTCTCGGCGAGTTGCCACGTCCACCGAGTTGTCTCGCCGGACTTCGGCGAGTTCATTACGCCGAGTTATGGCCAGGCTGCCACGCTGAGTTGTCACTTATGCCAGGTTGTACCCACGTGTCCCTGTGCTACAAGGTCGGGCCAAATCAATCTCCATCAATTGCCCCCCACTCCCCGTGCTGGGGGTTTTGACCTAGCGCAGGGAGTCCGCGGTGTGCCAGGAGGATTTGGCTCGGAGCTCAGGCCTTCTTGTCAAGCGGCTTATTGGTCAGACCAGTTCACTGCTCGGCTCAATCAAGGGCAACCCGGGTCGCATACAATCTACGCGCGGACGTCATGCGATCTATGGACTTCGTGGACGTCAAAAAACGCGCTAAACTGATTTCGCCTCGGGGGTCGCGTAGCCGGTCTTCTTGAGAGACGTCAGATCGTCTTGATCTTGACCATTGATGCCCGAGTACAGTGGCTATAAATAGAGGGGGTCCTAGTCATTTTTCCCTTGCCATAAATTCTCAGCATTCGTCTTGAGCTTGCATCTAAGGTCTCCAGCTCGGGTCAATTCTCCCTAGTTCGGTTGTTTTTCCTTGGTGAGTCCCCTTAGCTTTTCTTTCACTTTCCTTATTCCTTCTAGTTCGTTTTCATTTTTCTCCGCTATGTCTAGTTTCGATAGTCAGCTGGATGAGCCCGAGGTGGGTACCTCGGCTCAGGGTGATCCCACCGAAGTGTAGTCTCACGAGGCGCAGGAGGCCTTGGGTAATCTGGCGTCCACCTCTCATCGAGGTCGGATGCCAGATAGGTTCGGTCTTTCCACTATGACCCTGGAGAGGCTCCGACACCTCATCCGACAATACAATCTACCTAGGGAGTACACCTATAGTCTACCTGCGGGTAACTTCCCATGGGAGCACGGTACTGGCGAGATCGTGATCTTCCGGGAGCAGCTTATAGCCGGGCTCCATCTTCCTTTCCACCCTCTTATCATAGAGGTTTTGAACCACTTCAGCGTCACAATAGACCAGCTTCACCCGAACTCCATTCGTAATGTGGTCGGGACCATTTCCCTCTACTTCGAGTATGTCCTCCCTTTAAACTTAGACATTTTTTGCTTTATTCTCTCAATAAAGAAGAGCACTTCAAGCGTTCTCCTCGAGCACCGGCGGGCCTACTACCTGTCCCATCGTCCAGGTTTCAAGTTACTGCACAAGCTTCCTAGCAAAGTCCTGGCCTGGAAGTAGGACTACTTCGTAGTTCGGAACACCATAGGGTGGCCCTTCCCCACTCATTGGAGGGCAGTTGTTCAAGACCCCGGCGTTATCCTGGACAAGAAGACAAGGGAGATGCTCCAGTCATGGGCTGAGCTCGGGTTTAATTACAAGGATTATATCATCGCGAGCAAGCTCATACATGCCGGCTTGAGCCCAGGTAGGTCGTCTTACCTAGAGTTAAAACATTTTACCTTTGTGGTTTGTACCTTTGAATTGCTGACGCCGAGCTTTATTGCAGGACCCATGGAAGAAGAGAAGCTCAAGGGAGAGGCTCTTCAGGCATATGAAGGGGAGGAAGAAGAGAGATGCCAAGAGAGCTCGCATCGAGTACCCATAGGCCCCCACCTCCGAGCCCAAGCTTCCACAGGCTTCTACCTCTGAGCTTGAGCTCCCTAATGTACCTCCGATCATCGATTTGGAGGAGATCTTACCACCTCGGGAGCCCGAGACATCGGTAGAGCCTATTCCAAAGGCAGCTGTGGAGCCCGAGGTCACCACCGAGGTCGCTAATGCAGCGGCTGAAGCTTCCACCAAGCCCATTCGCACAGCCGAGATGGTGATTTCCATCTTGCGGAGTCAAGAGGGAGCCCGGAGCATCCTGATCCCTCAGTGCAGCCTTCGAAAGAGTAAGGGGGTTGTCTACGTCGAAGATGTCTCCATYTGGGGCGACCTCACTCCTACTCAGCTTAGAGCCCGAGCTGCCACCCACACAGTGGTGGTAAGTTATAAAGACTTCTCCCCCTTTCTCTTTTTTTTTCGGTGCTAACCAATCCTCTCTTATCAGGTGAACTCCGCTATGCATGCCTTGACCCTTCAGTTCGAGAAGCACCTGAAGTGGGCTCTATCTACCGAGGACTCGGCTCACGCAGCCCACACCGATCTGAGGGCAGCTCGTGACCAAATCTATCGGCTAGAGAGTGATGCTTCAGCTCAGAAGAACGTCATCGAAGCACTGATGGCGAAGAAAGAGGACCTGGCACACGAGAGGGATGGGCAGAGCTCGAGGTGAAAGGCCTCAAGGAGGACAAGGGAGCCCTAGAGCACGAGGTGGAGTTCCTCAAGGTTGATATCAAGGAGAAAACCGAGATCTTCACCCAAGCCATAGAGGAGACCAAGGTCAAGGCCGTCATGGACTATATCAAGTCGGATAGGTTCGATACCATGCTGGGGGAGGCCTATCGTAAGGGCTTCAAACTCAGCCAATGGTTGATAAGGAACACGTACCCCGAGCTCGACACAAGTGCCATCACCACTTGACAGATCACGAGTGACATAGCCCGGCAAGCTACAGAGGATGCGGATTCCGAAGAAGAGGGTGGCGACAACGAGGTAGATGTCACTGACCTACCCAAATCTCCTGAGGAGGTCCCGAGTAGAAACGATGAGCCAAAATAGTTGTCCTTGTACTATGAGCCTGCGAGCTCAGTTTTAGTTTCTTCTTTCTCTTCTTCTCTTCTTTTTAATCGAGCTCATTGTATAGAACTCTCCATTAATGAAATTTGTTGTTTGCCAAGTGTTGTTACTTGCCGAAGTGATTGTTTTATCCGAGCTATCATAGTTAAGTGCACAAAGTAGGGTTTCTCAACTGTCGCCACCCTGAACTGTCTCCCAGTACCTTGTAGGGGTGGTTTTTATAACGTACACCAAGGTGAGCGATAGAGTAAGGCATATGCCTGAACTGTCTTCCAATACTTGACTTGCTGGTTGTCCCTAGCGGGTCCAACCCGTTGTATGTCGAGGTGGGCTAAGCACCGTAGGGTCCATATCCGAGCTGCTTGCATCCTTGGCATACTATGCACTGTAGTGTCGAGGCCCTTGGTTCTTTCTACAGTTTTCCCATGCCGAAGAGGCGACTAGGTCTTATAGTGCCAAGGTCATCATTAGCTCAGCATTTTGGCCCTTGGGCTCAGAGAGCAACTTGTAGTTCACTCAGCTCGGCCATCATGGGTAATATTGCCTTAAGTTGATAATGTTCCATGCCCGAGGTACTTGTTTCCCTTCTAGGGTTTCGAGCTCGTATGTACATTCCCTGAGCACCTGCTTTACTCGGTAGGGTCCTTCCCAATTAGGCCCGAGCTTACCAACACCGGGCTCAGGCACCATAACTTTACGAAGAACCAGGTCTCCGACGTAGAAGTTTTGTTTTTTGACCTTGGCGTTATAGTACCGAGCTACTCTTTGCTGGTAGGCCGCGGTCCTGATATATGCGAGGTCCCATACCTTGTCAAGTAGATCGAGATTGGTGCGTAGCTCGTCTTCATTTGCCTTCTCATCATATGATTCTAGTCATAGCGTGGGGACCTCGATCTCGACTGGGATGACTGCTTCAATGCCGTAAGTGAGGTTGAAGGGAGTCTTGCCTGTTGCGGTCTTTACTGTGGTCCGATAAGCCCATAATACGTTGGGCAGCTCGTCTGCCCATAGTCCCTTGGCTCGGTCCAGGCATGCCTTTAGTCCGCGGAGGATAGCTCTGTTCGTGACTTCTGCTTGACCGTTTGCTTGAGGGTGTGTCACTGAGGTGAAGTTCTGTTGAATTCCCATTTCTTGACACCAGTTCTGGAATTTGATGTCCTCGAACTGCTTACCATTGTTAGAGATCAGTACCCGAGGTAGTCCGAAACGGCACACTATGCTCTTTCGAAAGAAGTTCTGCACATTCCGGGCTATGATTGTTGTGAGGGGTTCAGCCTCAACCCACTTAGTGAAATAATTGACTGCCACCACTAGGAACCTTCTTTTCCCTGTTGCTGGTGGGAATGGCCCGAGTATGTCGATCCCCCACTATGCAAATGGCCACGGGCTAGTAAGGTATTTTAGGTCGGCGGCAGGCTGGTGGTGGATGTTGGCGTGCTTCTGACACTTGTCGCATTTTTTGACAAGTTCGGTCGCATCTACCTTCCTCGTTGGCCAGTAATACCCCTGTCGAAAGCTTTCTGGGCGAGGGCCCTACCCCCCAAGTGTCCGCCACACAGGCCCTCATGAGTATCGCGGAGGACGAGTTCGGCCTCAGAGGGTCGCAAGCAGCGCAGATAGGGGAGCGTGTAGGATTTTCGGTATAGTCGTTCGTCTATCATGATGTATTTGGCTGCCTAACGCTCTACCCTTCTGGCGGCATTACGATCTGTAGGGAGGGTTCAATGTAGCAGGAAGCTCGCGAGCGGATCGATCCAGCTCGGCTCTGCTTGAACGACGGGAGCGACCTTCTCTGCCCCCCCCAGAATGCTAGGCCGAGGCAAGTTCTCTATATACACGATTCTCATGGTGTTATCGCCAGTGCTGGACAAACGGGATAGG
>NW_010729735.1:17230-33964 GCF_000365185.1 Nelumbo nucifera
GTTCTCTGATCTTGAGATCCGCTGGATGAAGTGTGACTAGAAGTTGAGCAGAGCCCCTCTTACTTTGGCTAAGTAAGCTATCATGGTTGGCTCACGAGCTTCGTACTCACCCGTAACCTGGTTGACCACGAGCTGAGAATAACTGCAGATGACAATGTGCTTGGTTTTCACCTCGTTTTCTAGATTTAGCCCGGCTAGTAACGCCTCGTACTCTGCTTCGTTGTTGGATGTCGTGAACTTGAAACGTAGTGCATACTCCAGTTTCACACCGCTTGGCCCGTACAGAACGATCCCATCTCTGCTGCCCTGCTGGTTTGACGAGCCATCTACGTGAAGGATCCAAGGCTCCTCATCCCAGTTTGCGCTTGGTCTCACTAGGAGGGATGCCATGCTAGTTGCTACTTAACGGTGCTCGAGCTCAACCGGCCTGGGAACCTCAGGCTCGCCTGAGCTGGGGGTCTCGTGTTCGACCGACCTGGGGACTTCAAAGCTAAAGGTGCATTTTGTGACGAAATCTGTTAAGGCTTGGGCCTTGATAGCAGTTCGTGGCTTGTACTGAAGCTCGTACTTGTTGAACTCGATGGCCCACTTCGTCAACCTTCCGGAGACCTCGGGCTTGAGCAGGACTTGCCTCAGAGGTTTGTTGGTAAGGACAATGATGGTGTGAGCTTGGAAGTATGAACGGAGCTTCCGGGCTGCAATGGCTAGTGCATAGGCTAGGTTCTCTATCTCTAGATACCTCGTTTCTGCTCCCTACAACACTTTACTAACATAGTAGACGGGTCGTTGGACCCGATCCACTTCTCTTATTAGTACCGAGCAGACCACCTCGTCACTTGCTGAGAGGTACAGCTCTAAAACATCACCCTCTTCGGGTCGGATTAAGACTGGGATGCTGGTGAGGTACTTTTTGAGCTCGCCGAACGTGAGCTGGCACTCTTCGGTCCATTCGAAGCGTTTGCTTTTTATTGCCTTAAAGAAAGGCAAGCAGCGGTCTGCCGACTTGGACAAGAAATGGCTCAGAGCGGCTAAACGGCCGTTCAACTTCTTTGCCTCCTTCAATTTTCGGGGTGGTCTCATTTCTAGGATAGCCTTAATTTTGTCCAGGTTAGCCTCAATGTCACGTCAGTTAACGATGTACCCCAAGCATTTACCCGAGGTGACACTGAAGACACACTTATTCGAGTTCAACTTCATGTTAAACTTACGCAGAATTTCAAAAACTGAATGCAAATCTTGTATTAAATCATGTGAAAATTGGGTTTTGACGACCATGTCGTCTACATAACATTCTATTTTCCTGCCAATCAATGGGTCAAATAATTTATTTACAAGTCTCTAAAAGGTTGCCCCAACATTTTTTAACCCAAAGGGCATGACCTTGTAATAGTACAGGCCGAGCTCGGTTATGAAGGTTGTCTTTTCTTCATCAGCTGGGTCCATCCTGATCTGGTTGTAGCCCGAATAGGCGTCTAGGAAACTCAGCAACTCATGCCCTGAGGTCGTGTCCACCAGATGGTCGATCCTGGGGAGTGGGAAGCAGTATTTCGGGCAAGCTCGGTTCAGGTCGGTGTAGTCGACGCACATCGCCATTTACTGTTAGCCTTTTTTACTAGAATGGGGTTGGCCACCCAGCTCAAGTAATGGACTTCCCTGATAAAGTCAGATGTGAGGAGCTTCCCGACCTCCTCGTCAACTACCCTCTAGTGCTCTGGGGCTAAGTTGCGTTTCTTTTGTCTAACGGACCTAACTACAGGATCAGTATTCAGCTTGTGAGTTATGATGCTAGGGTCTATGACGGGCATCTCTGTCGCGGACCATGCAAAAACATCTAAATTTTTAAGTAAGAAACTTACCAGTTGGGATCGTAGAGGCTCCTCAATAGAAGTGTCGATCTGAAGTGCTCGACCTAGGTCCTCAGTCGATGTCGGGATGGAGACAATCTCTTCGGTGGGTGCGGCTCCAGCTCGAGGTCGTCTACCACCTTGGCTTTTCCTTTGAGGGCGGCGACATAACACTTGCGGGACTCAAGTTGATCGCCTCGCGCTACCCCAACTCCGAAGTCCGTAGGGAACTTCATTGCCAGATAGTAGGTAGAGACCACTGCACGTAAGGCGTGGGTGATGGGCCGACCTACTATTGCATTATACGGGGAGGGAGTCGTGACCACCAAGAAATCATGGTTGAGCCTTACCATGCTAGGCCAGGTGCCGACCTCCACAGGTATGGTAACTCTTCCTAAGGGTCTGACCTCCTCTCCGCTAAATCCTACCAATGGAGTGCTTGCAGGCTTGAGGTCGCTCTCCCAGAGCTGAAGTTTGTCGAATGCTGCTTTGAAAAGGATATTTTCCGAGCTGCCCGAGTCGACGAGGACATGCCTGACTTCAAAGTCATTGATCTTTATCTTTATGACGAGCGCGTCATCATGGGGGTAGTGGACCCCGCACGCATCATCCTCTGTGAAGAAGATCGGTTCTTCCATCCTTGGCCACTTCGGGGGATTCTGCTCTTCCCTGGCAGCCTCGCGAGCTAATGTTTGAGTTGCAACCGAGGTGCAGCCCGCGACGATTGAACCTCCAACAATTACATGAATAGTTTCCCAAACTGGCCTTTCTTCAGGGGGCTGCCTTTGCGGCTGCTCTGCTTGCCTGCTGGGTTCGGGAGCATCTCTACTCTGCTCCCCCTGCCGACCTGCTTTATTATTATTATTATTCTGTACAAAATTTCTTAAGTATCCGTGACGGATGAGCTCCTCTATCTCGTTGCGGAGGTTTTTACAATTTTCGGTACTATGATCGTGGTATTTATGGAAATTACAGTACAAATTTTTATTCCTTACATTAGGATCTGCCTTCAACCGAGGTGGCCACTTCACATACGGGGCGTCCTTGATCGCCATAAGGATTTTGGCCCGCTTCGCGTTCAGGGGTGTGTAGTTCGTCCTTTCTGCCACTGGAGCTCAGAAAGGCTGTCCTGGCCTTGCCTCCCGAGCTTGGTCCTTCTTCTTCTTACTATCGCTCTAAGTTGAGGGCTCTATCTCCCTTTTTCTTTTATCAAGGGCCTGTTCACCTTTCTGGTTGATCTCCTCCTCCGTCCCTATAAACTGATCCACGAGCTTGAGGAACTCGGTCCCAGTCTTGGGCTGATTAACAACCACATGCCACTTGAATTCTTTATGGGTGATGCCCCGCTTGGCTGTAGTGAGCCGAACTGTGGGGTCCAGGTCGGGTATTTGCAAACAAGTGTCATTGAACCGCTTGATATAGCTTCGAATGGACTTCCCTTCCTTTTGGACTATGCCAAGGAGGCTCTCCTGAGTTCTTGGGCACCTCTTGCTGGTGACAAAATGGGAAATGAAGACTTGCACGAACTGCGCCCAACTTCTTATCGATTCGGGCGTAAGGTTTCAGTACCATGTGCGGGCTACCCCTTTGAAGGTGGTGGAGAAAGCCATACACATACAGGATTCACTGGCCCTTGCCAGGTGCATCTGGGACTGGAAGGCATCAACATGGTCGTTTGGGTCGAAGGATCCATCATACTTATCCAGTGGAGAAAGTTTGAAGTCCTTTGTTATTGGAATAGCGAGAAGTTCTGGCGACAAAGGGGAAGGAACTGAAAGAAGTGGAGTAGCTTTTACTTCACCCGAGCTTACCTCTTCCTTACCCCTGAGCTCGAGCAGATCGTGAGTGGCAGCTCGGCGAGCTCAGTGACGCCTCCGCTGCTTCTTTGCTGGCTCGGTGTTAGTGATGCTGGCCTCGGTATTACCGAGCTCGATGGGCCCAGGGAGGGGCTCAAACTACTGTTGGTAGCTGCGAATTGAGGAGCCTTGTCTCAAGTCTATGGCCAGCACCTCGAACTGGTTTTCGGCACGTGGGAGCTCGAACTGCGAATGTTGAGGCAATGTGGGCCTAACTGGCTGGGAGGCCCCCGACCTGACTGCAGGCTATGAGGCAGGGGTAGCTGATCTCTCTTTCCTGCCGTGAGACGATGCCGAGGTCTCTCCACGGTGATAAGGAATTTCATTCCAGCGGTAGGGCTTGGCTTGCTGCTTGGCCGGATGCCGAGGAGGGAGTGGTTGATGGGCCTGAGGCAGTGGAGGAAACTGCTGTTGATATTGATACTGGGAAACTTGGTGCAGCACTTGCTGTTGATAAAGTTGAAACTGTTGGAACTGTTGCATTTGAGCTTGCATAGCTCGCATACATTGCATTAGGTCCTCAAGCTGGCTTTGGCTGGCCACCGGAGGGATGATGGAGGGTTCAACGAAGGTTGTTCCGATCATGGAAGGAAGTGAAACGGTCATGGGTGCCATTGCCTGAGGCACATTCAGACTGGGAACTTCGTCTATAGAGAGAGGGACGGTGAACTGTCCAATGCAGACAGTGGGAAGCTGGGGTTGTTCCTCAGAGGCGTTGTAGTTTGCACCTCGTCCAGCATTGCTGGAGGAAGCCATGGATGCTGAGTCCTAAGAGTTGCAGAGATTGGAGGAAGGCTTTTTGAAGCATTCCCACAGGCGGCGCCAAATGATGCAGCGCGATCTGGGCACTCCTAGATGGCGGAAACCTAGCTCCTAGCTGGTGATGGACGGTACTTGAGATGAAGAGGAAGGTGAAGGATTCCCAGGGAGCTCGCCCAGCGGGAACACTCCGATGCTTAAGTTAGAACTCTGAGAGAACTGAAGAGAATACAAAGAGAGATATAAGAGTGTAGATGGCGCAAGTTCAGTACCTTTGCTCCTTGGGGGTCGGGGTCTTTTTATATTGGAGATCTCTCAAATCAGGTGTAACCACCTCTGCCACAACCGTTACTGCTAGAGCCGAGGTGGCGGATGCAGGCAGCCGTTGCAGGGTACGGACCTGTCAGGCGTGCCACATCTGGTAGAAGTGGCAGGCACGACACCGCCTGACAAGAGACATGGGCGCAACCTCCAGAATCGGCTGATACTATTGATAGGCAGATCTTTCCTGCAGGTTGTCGAGCTACTTTGCACCGAGCTACCTTACGTTGGGGTGCTGGGGGTATGCCGAGGTGCTTATGCTTGAGGCGAGCCTTAGGCAAGTATGGGCAGGAGTGTTAATGGGGCTATCCCGAAGTGTTTCCACTTCGGGATACTTATCCGTAGGTTGGGGTGTTCCCTTCTCAGGAAGGAAGAGTTTAGGGCCCACTGGGAGGAGCTCGGGAGTCCTCGCTTGGAGGGAGCTCGGGGCGCTCCTCCCTTAGGGAGAATTTGGGGTAAGCTGGATGTTACTTCTCAACGAGTTGCCACGTTCACCGAGTTGTCTCGCCGGGCTCCGGCGAGTTCATTACGCCGAATTATGGTCAGACTGCCACGCTGAATTGTCACTTACGCCATGTTGCATCCATGTGTCCCCGTGCTACGAGGTCGAGCCAAATCACCCTCCATCATTAACCATCAAAACTGGGACCCATGGAGCATTCACATCTTATAACAATGTAGTTAAACAGAAATTTGGCAATTTTATCAATTAGAAGAAATTAAGTAGTATCTTCTATCACTATATTGGATATTGGTTTTTCCCGTGCATCACACAAGGCCCAATTCATTAATTTTATAAGGATTTGGGTAATCATGCCATCATTAGTATTTATCATTTTTCATGAAAATTTGTTAAAAAAATGTGTTCTTCTCATAACCACCCACTTAGAAAATTCATATTTAATCACTGTTTTCAATTCAAAAACTTAACAAGAAACGGAAACAAGTTATATGTACATATTCTATGCTTAGAAAATAATATTATGATTTTGTAGGCATCTTTGACGTGAGAAGGATCTCTTTAACTTAGAAAAGTATTCTCAACAATATTTTTATTTGATACGTACTGAAATTCAAGTGGAGTGGAGTGCAATGCATTTTAATTATAATGGAGTAAAGGGTGAAGTAAAACCCTTATTTCCTCCATTTTCTTCCCCTTTTATTAAAAGTTTAGGTGACATTTAATAAATCTGAAGTCTGATGTTTAAAAATCAAAAAGCTTATTTGAGTTTGAAATCTGAAAACAAGTATAAATGATTTTCTTCTTTATAAAGGCTCTAAAAAGATAAAGATGATTTGAGTTGGAGCAATTGTCTAACATCAAAAACTGTAAAATTTACTATTACCCTTGGAAATAGACTATTTGGCAATATTAAAAATCTAATTATTATTATTATTATAGATATTATTGTAAAATAAATGGCATTAACGTTGTTTCTTCAACTTTGAAATGTGTCTGGTGGATTGCGGTAAGATGTGAGACCATTTAATTTCACATGTTAGATATGTAAAAATTGAGTGTTATAAAATGCCATCGTAATCTTAGTTCTATTTGTTCATGAGCACAATTTATCATCATCAATGATGCCCTAAAGTTTGAATCCATGTCCTAGGTGTGTAGATATAAGAGATGGATGAGGATTTATTTTCATGTGCAATGCACGTTCCTTGTTCCTTGTGTCCTTCTCATCATATTCATTAATTCTTATTGCTTGTGGATATATAAAATTAATGTTTGAAGTTGAATTTGATGAGCATAGACGATCTGATGTGTTCACACTCACACAACAACATAAAACTTGTTAAACAAGCAAAAGTGGCCTAAATATTCATGCACGTAAGATCTCTCATTCAACTAGCAGCCTAATTAACAGCCCTATTCCTCCATAATTTATACTATTTGTCATTTGTGTACAAAGTTAGCATTCTTCCTTCCTTCCATAATGATCCAACTCTGAAACTCAAACTTGTGATCATGATGAACAAGGCAGGCAATTGGAGTGTGTTTGGTCATGGGATGTTGACACCCATACATTGCATTGCATGATAACGGTTTGATGTCAGTTTTCTTTCACATGGGAAAAGAAGACAAGGATGCGTATTTGTTCTGGTATCCTTAAAGCTTAACTAATTAATTCAACCACAGTAACCGTTTTCCTTTGATTCCGTTTCAAGCTAAATCACCTCACCGCCTTCTAATAAATCCTGTGGCCGCCTCCGGTTATCCAGCCAACGTGGAATTCAAATTCCTAGCTAGCACTGATCATTTTCAATTCGTTTTTTTATTCAATTCGACCCATTGAATTGAATTCAAATTCAAGTTTGGTTTAGGCCAAACTTGTCTCTAATAAAAAAACCAAAAGAAGCAACAAAACCACCATCAGTATTAACTTTGTAGGAGCTAGGATCCAGTGGTAACCAAAAAGTTAACTTTCTGTGTTTTGTTTTAGCTAACGAACAGGTTTCCAATTTCACATGCAAGATCCAAGATGTCTCCATTGCTAACATGTGAATTGAGGATATAACGATGTAGGGATTATTATTCCCATTCTCAAAAACAAATATGTGAAGTCTTTCCAAATTTTCTAAGTAAATCAAGGTTTGGTGTCCTAAACTCCTTGAAGATTCCACAAAACGAGCCTTCAAAGTTTGTTATGTTCAACTCAATAGAGTGTTTTAAACCACAACCCACCCCAAACCAGAAACACCTGCCTTTTTCACAGAAGAGCATGAACAGTTGTTTGCTCTTCTTTATTACACCTAGGGCAGAGGGTTGATGAACTATATTTTTATTCTTTGAAAGTT
The DNA here is from genome assembly GCF_000365185.1 of Nelumbo nucifera. The sequence goes on from NW_010729735.1 coordinate 24,816, forward strand.
CTTTTGAACATGAATACCATTATGACAACATCTCCATAGGAAATTTTGGGTTTTCGGATCGACAGGGTATTTTCTAAAGGGCACTCCACTGTTCCTTATCAAAAAAAATGCCTCTGACTACTCTCTAAGGTACCCAAGGACAGAATAGATAAACAATAGGCTGACTGTATTGTGAAGTTTCCTTTTGGGTTATGGTTCCCAACTAGTTTATCTTCCCACAAGTTACAAGCTAGATTGATTTCCAGAACTTTGTTTGTCTCAACTGTAAATAAAAAACTTGCAATTTTTCCCACATCCCAAACTCTCTCTTCCTGGTTTTATGAGATCTGCTGCTACCCAAACATTGTCTAGCCCGGGTTTGGGACCCATTGGCTTAAAACCTTCCAAGCCTGGGATCTAGGGATCCAGGGATCCTTCCACACATGGTTTTCAAAACCGGATCGGACCAGACGGTCGGATCAGAAAAATCGGTAACCAGTCAGCCCCCCGGGTCCAGTTTTACTAAAAATCAGAAATTGTAAAAAATCATTGAAAATGTCAGAAAACCGTTGACCCAGGCGATCGGACCGCTAAACTATTTGACCCGGTTAGCGGTTCACAGGTTAGTATTTTTATTTTCAATGTTTTAAATACAAAAACCAAAAAATAAAATACCTATTATATCCCAACCCAGTTCGAATCCCTTACTCCCTTTAGCTTTAGGGTTAGAATTTCTAACCCTTCCCGAGTCCCCTCCTCAATCCTCTCAACCCTCACACCCTACCGATCGACCACCTGTGGCAGCCATCACCTCCGGCGTTTGACAGCGACACACACCGACCGACGGTGAGTAACGAGCTTGCAGTGACGAAAAGACTCACCCTCACCAGCACTTGCAGTGGCGTCCGACGGCGAAAACTGAAAAGACTCACCAGCACTTGCAGCGGCAGACCACAAGCTTGCAGCAGTTGTCCGACAAATTTGCAGTGGCACTCAACACTCAACATTGGGCATTGGCAAGCAAGCCCACTGTCTGCGAGTTGGAGCAGCACTTGCAGGCTTGCAACGGCAACTTGCCTGCAACCAAGCCTGACTGCCTGTGCCCACCAGCGGCAAACCCACTGCCACACCACCATTACCGGCATTCAACAGTGAAACCCTAAAGGTATAATTTTTTGTTTTCTGAATTTTTTATGATTTAATTGATTTTTTAATTGATTTGCTTAATTCTTTGTTTATTTAATCTTGCTTAATTTTTTTTGAATTTTTTGCTCGAAAAAATTTATAAAAAAAGAAAAAGATGTAGATCCAAAATTGTAACAAGTTGATAACATTTGAGATGGTGATATTAGAATTTGGGTATTCTTGTATGGAAAATTTGCAATGAAACCTGTGGAAAGTTATATGTATCAGGGAGGTTATTGTAACTCATCAAAAGTATTTGTTTCTTTTTTTTTTTTTCGAAGAGGTTATTGTCACCCATCAGAAGTATTTTTGTATCAGGGAGGTTATTGTAACTCACCTTCCTTCAGCCACAAGCATTTTGATCTCTGCCTCCATTTAATTTCCTCTTGGAATGATAATTTATCAAACTCCATTGTGGTCTTAGTTCTCCTTCTTCTATCTTCTTCTCATAATTGAGAGTTTTCTTCCAGTCTATCCACTTCAACAATAGCTGCTCTGAAGATTTCGTACCTCAAGAAAATTAACAAAGGTTCCAACATCATTATCGTTGACTCGTAAGTTCATTTCTTACCCTTTTAAGTTTTAAAAACTCATATGTTAAAGATAGCTAATGAATTGAAGTTTTGATTAAATTCAAAATTTAAATTAATTTCTGCTCTGACATTTTCTGTTAATAATCATATATGTCATCAGTTTGGTTGGATACTTGGAGAGTTGGACCTATGGTATTTTATCATTAGAACAGAAGATTTTTATGGAAACCCTCATATTGAAGACAGGTTGAAGTTATTCTGTAGATGCATTCTCCAAATCCTGATGAATCGGTATTACCTTAGAGGAGGCAAATGATAGAGTCCTGAAAGAGATAATTGTGAGGCTTGTCAATAAGGTCAGAGGTTTCAGTATTATTTGGTAAAAGAAGTTCATTCAAATACGTGGTATCTCTGGTAGTTTGTTTTCTTGATACAGAYAACTATGGCATAAATACACGTGCATGTATGATGTAGGTAGAAGCTGTTATGCAGATTCCAAGATTTAAGTCATCAAGGGATTAGAAATTATCATATTTGTACAGCTTCTGAACATTTAGTCAAATATTAGCATAAGCAATCGTTTATCCAAAGGGTTGTAATTGGACATTTCCTTGACTCGTTTTGGTTTCACAAGTTCGATAGTAGTTAATTTGCCTAGAACTCCAGTTGTTGAAAACACTTTTTGGAATGGAAGTGCCAAATTAAGTTATCTTTACCTAGGTTTCATGAATGATTTTTCTGATTGTGAAGGTGCAGCTGGCTCATCTGGTAAAGTCATAAGATGTATTTCCTATTAACCTGGGATTGAATCCCACATTCACCCTCCCCACCTCAAATTTTTCCTAACAAAAAGATATTTTGAAACTTGTTGACTTTAGAGATGTGCAGAATAGATAGCTATAGTTGGGTTGAATGATGATGCCTGGTAAGGCTGGGGGTGAATGATGATGCCTGATCTATGTAGGGTATTTATCTCACCAAGAAGATACTCCAATTCTTGAAACTTATTAAATTTACATACCATATATTTCTTGTGTCTCTAAGCCTTCTTGTTGCTTTGTTTCAGATACCGATTTCAGAAATACTGGTTTGGAAAGGTCTAAGAAATTAACCAAGGATTTGGAGTGGTTCAAGGAGCAAGGCCATATCATTCCAGAGCCATCATCTCCTGGGTTATCTTATGCTCATTATCTTGAAGACTTATCAGAGAAGGATCCTCAAGCCTTCCTCCGTCACTTTTACAATATCTACTTTGCCCATTCTGCTGGGGGAATGATGTCTGATGAGGCTGAATGTTTTGGATCTGTCATGTCATCACCCATCAATATGACAGAAAAAACTCTCATTTCTGATCCGTCTGATTCAGTCCATGAATGAAGACGTCGAAGACTCAATGGATTTTGAGGGCTGTTAATCCCTTGGCTTACTCTAGCTAAATTGGAGGTGAAAGCACAATTTTGAGAAAAGGGCTGATTAGTTTGTGGTCCCATTTGTTTATCTATTATTGATGTTATTTTTCTGTCATTAGCTAGTTGTGCCGGGTTTTTTTTCTTTCATATTGGTGGCAGGGGTATTTTTGTCATTATAACTTCTTTTATTTATTTTATATAAAAGAAGCCACATGGTAATTTTCTGTATTTTTTGGAATTTTTTCTGTATTCTTTTGTATTTTCTGTATTTTAATATTTTTATTTTTTCATATGTTGTTATTTTTCCTGTATTTTTCTATGTATTTTTTATATTTTATTTAAATTTCTATAGTATTTTTTATTATATATAAATATTTTTGTTTTTTTTTTATTTATTTATGACATCATGGGTCAAACCGTTCGACCACAACGGTTGAACCGGCAAACTGGAAAACGGTGCCCACACATCAATCCTTCTCCTTTATTGACCTTCCATATTATGTCAATTTCTAATATCTTTCTATCCTCCAAGTCATCAGTATTTGGCTTTTAACAATTTTCAAGCCAACTTTGCCAAGGGAACCAAATTGAAGGCATATAGATCTCCTTCATCCTGCTTGTTTTTTGCCAACGGTACCAAATTGAAGGCATATAAATCTCCTTCATCCTGCTTGTTTTTACAAACCTGGTTCCACCAAATCCATTTTGCCTTTTTTGAATCATTAGTTTCCCCCCACCAGAATTTTCTGAAGCTTAAGCTATATAGACACTCATATAGGAGGCAGGAAGTAGGAGATAAAGTGTATATAAATGATATGGGCATGACATTAAGGCCTCAATCCAAGCCCACTAGAAGTTTAAGTCAGACCAAAGCTTTTTTGCCCTGGCCCAGCCGTAGCCCAAAAGCTCAGACCCAAGAGTTGGGTCACATTATGCTAAAGGAAGGAAGATGTCCAATGATTTAGAAGAGGCTAGGTTGGGGGGGGGAGGGGGTGTCATGGACCCTTGTAGTCAGAGGAGGTCCAACGAGAATTTGAAAGAGGCACCGATGCCATTGCGTATTAAAAAGGCATTACATGGGGATCAGATTGGTATATATCGGAGTGCTCCGCTTGTCGTAACCAGGCTTGGGGCGGACACTCCTCTCGCAGTAAACAAGCGAGTTTTAACCACTCATCATATCCCGTTAACTGCCTGAAGGATCATACATCTTTCCCTCATGGGTCCATATATTTATAACACCTGCACCTCCGCATTTCCCTTCTTTCTTCTCGATGTGGGACTTCTCAAACTTCGTACAAGCAAATTATTATACCTCCTTTTGTTTAACAAAAGTGACTTCACATAAAGTAACATACCCTTCGCTTCTTACGATTCTAATGTGCATATGATTTCTCCAAATTTACAGAAGGAAACCTCTAGCTTGGGCCTACTTGGCCAATAGGATCCTGAACAAACAGCTTCTACTCACTACCCAGTTTAGGAATTTTAACTTTTTAGACAGATATCAATGGAGATCTGAGACACAGGACTATTTTTATAGAAGAAATAAAGTGTTAACATTGTATAACAATTGCCCAAATACATTCAGGCACTGAAGAATCTATTAAGCATACCATCATTATCACATTTTGGTCATCCACTAGTTGGACATTCGTTTGATTTATGTCAGCAAGAGAGAGAAATAATCATAATCTACTTGCAAAGAAGTAGAAGAGTTAAAATTGAGTGCTCAAAAATGCAGTCCCGTTGTCTATACATACAATACAACCTGGTTATAGGCATTTTTGTATCTATTCACAGAGCAATTCTAAATAGATCTCCTTAGCCAATGGATGTACCCAAGTTGGAGCCCATATTTTAGCCCATCCCATTAATAAGTTAAAGCCCAATTAACATTCACCAGCCCTAAAAATTCTTTTATTAAAGTTGCAATGGATCATGGGTCTACTTTTATTTCCAAAAGTTTTGGACTGGAATTTGGAAAAGCGAACAATTTGGCAATCACAGGCTTGACCGTGTGTCATTAAGGCTGTATTTGGTAAACCTTGTATAGGTTTCCCTATCTTTCCCTTTCTTTCAAACCAAACACAGCCTAAGTAAATGGCTTCCATGGGCCTAGCCATGTATGTGAGAAGTACTGCTTCATCATGCTTTACCAGTTGAACCAGCTCCCACCTTCTACTTTGGTACTTAGCCTATTTATCTATAAACCAGGAAATAGATGGAATATAATCAAGGGGAAAGAGAACAACAACTTCATAAATTCTTTTTTTTCTTTTTGTTTTCTAAAATCGACTTCACAAGATTTGTGTATACATATATATGTAACTACTATTACAATTTGCATCATGGGGTTGGCTCCAAAACCAGACTCATCCATGGCATGAACAATCTTTAGTTTCAAATTTTCAATCTCTCTCTACATGTATATTTATATTTATATGCTTTTGTTCTACAAACAACTCGATGGTTCAACCAAACCATAAGCTGAACCGTCTACATTGGTACAAGACGATTTGGCCGGTTGGTTCGGATAGGTGAGCTTTACGTCTTCTAGTCTGATCCCTCTGCAGGGGTTCGTCCGACTACAGTCAAATTTTATAGCCACTGCAGTTGCCGATGTCCCGTGGATTCCTTTGTATGTTATGTCACTGATTTTTACGCCAGAAACCTGTGAATCAATCAATAAATAATTAAATATATTGCTGCTCATCAGAACTCAGAAGATTATATTATGGGCCTATGGGCCTGCTTTTGCACTTGTAAAATGTAAACCTGAAGTGGGCTAAAGAAGTAATTGTTTTTCCAAATATACCCTTGTAGGACCGTACCTGACCAGGGCAACTCTCATTGCGAGGGCAGTAATTTTGATCAATAACAATGGGGTTTTGGACATTCTTCATCAAGACATCTCGGTAGAGCACTTTTCTAACGAACCCATTGCTGGGCCTTCCCCAAGACTTGATTCTCACCCCATTTTGGGTACCCGTAAAAATAACGGTTTTAACTGTCACGTTCTGCACTCCTTGTTCGTTCAGATCCTTTGCAAGACTACCAATGCTGCAACAAAGCGCACCCATGCACACGTTAGTCTTTTCCTCTTTAGAAGGGAAATGATCTTGTGCGGTTGATTTTCATTGTATTTTCACCGGGAATGAGCTTATGAGCGCCCACGGCCCACCCAAGCAAATAGTAAAAACTAAAAATTCACCTGATGCCGTGTCCGGGACCACATGCCACGTTTTCTATCCACAAGTTGGTCGTACCGGGGCCGATCGAGATGCAGTCATCGCCGGTCTTGATGCCGGTGCTCATGATCGTGACACCCGTCGACAGCTGAACATGAATGCCGTCGGTGTTGGGGCTGTCGCCGGAGGCCGTGATCATCACCCCTCCCATGAACACATTTTGGCAGCCGTTGATCACAATGTGGAACATCTGGCTGTTGATCGACGACAATCCGTTGATCACGATGTTTTTAGAGTTCACAAATGTCAAAGTCTGCAGAGTCACACAGGAACCATGTACGTCAGCTTCAATTTGTAGATTTCTGAGCCACAGACGGCCTAGCCGTTGGATTTAGCATTCTACTTCTAGGCTTCTAACCCTGGAACTACACTAGATCAGACTCTGTGCCTATAATGTGAATACACGATGTGGTTGAATCGTGACTGGATCAGGCTACTATGCTGCCCTTAGTAACACTGTTTCCTACAATTGTGAAATCAGCACCTTTCAATGCTCTGAATGTGGACCCCAACAACTGAACGAATCAAAACTTTTGGTCTTGATCTTTTGGTTTTGACTTTCGTGTCTTTCGAAAGTCAATTCTAAAGTCTAAACTAAACACCGGTCCAGTCATGGACCTCGTAGTCGTGGATTTAGAGGGCAGTTAACCCGTTAAAGAAAGGGAGTATAACAAAATTACTAAAAAACCCTTAAGAACCATATTGTACGAGGGCACTTTGGTCTTTCACTAATATGTATTTCTGTGATATATGATACCGGAAAAACCTATGACAACTTACCGTAGCTCCGTCTGGGCAGTTCTTCCCCGTAGCTTTGCAAGCCCACAAAGCGGTTCCCCTTCCATCGAGGGTTCCTCCGTTGAGTGTGACGCCGTTGACGCCCTGGAACATAAGCCAGGTGTCGGCGTTACCGAGGACACGGTAGTCGGAAGGAGCGACGAGGATTCCGTCGATACGAATGGTGATGGCGGAGTTCTTGCAATTGCCACCGAAGGTGGCCTGTTTGAGCAGATACCTTCCTCTTGGGACGTAGATCATGGCCGGACTGGCTGATCCACAGGCCCCTGACCAAGCACTGAGAAAAGCTTTCGTTGAGTCAGTTTGTCCGTCTGGTTTGGCCCCCAACTGGATTACATTGTAGACTGAACCTGCTGATGTTCGATACAACAAGACGAAGAGAAGTAAAAGAATAAATGTTATGCTCTGCTTTGCCATTTTCTGTTGGCTCTATCTTCTGAGAGAGGGATGGGGAGAGAGAGAGAGATGAAAGTTGAACCGTGGAGAATAGATGAAGATGTGCTCATACGCATCGATTTGTGGGTATTTATAGGAGGAAAATGACTACTTTGTTAATGATAAATTGATAATAACGAGGTTTAATTTGAATTGGGTGAAATCGGAAATCGGAAGAAAAGCAGCGCCGAAACGGTGACATTTTATATTTATTAACTGCCTTGCCAAGAAACAAGAGAGTGACACACCCTTTTCTCTTTATTTTAAAAAAAACTAAATTTATAGAGTGCACTATTAGGTGGATTTGGCCCTTCAATGATATTGTGACATATGATACCTCGGAACAAGTAGGTGATACCCGGAACCACTTAGGCAATAATTTGTCTAAGCCAAGTTGATGGTGTCCCATCTGGCGGCCTGGCCCAGGCGCGAACTAGAGGCCTGGCCCAGGCGCGAACTGGAGGCCTGGCCTAGGCGCGAATTAGCGGCCTGGCCCAGACGCGACTTGGCAATTTGGCCCAGGCGCGACCTGGCGGCCTGGCACGGGCGCTGACCTAGCAACCAGGCCCAGACGCGAACTGGCGGCCTGGCCTAGGCGCGAACTAGCGGCCTAGCCCAAGCGTGAATTGGTAGCCTGGCATAAGCATCGAATTGGCGGCCTGGCACAGACGTCGACCTGGCGCCCTGCGAGAGTTCCCACGATCCTTGGAAGTTGGCCCACGTATCGAACAATCCGAAGGGTGGTCAACGTGCATGGCGGTTGCCTCAGGGAATCTCGGATCACTTAGATGACTTCTCAAAAATCTCAGATGCGGTGCGTGAAGCCCACACCAAACTATGCCTATATAAAGGCACCAACCCCAATGACATAGGGGGGCAAATAAGCATATTCTAGCTCTCATACATTGTGATTTTTAGCTCGCTATCTACTATGAGAGTACTGACTTAAGCATCGGACCAACCTCGCCGGGTTAGCCACTTCGGATCCTTTGACATTGATTCCTTTCAGGTCTCTAAAGAACTACGAAGCTCAACAATCAATCCAGCTCACCACCAGGCAGCTCGGCCCTCTGGTCAGCTCGGCAACTAATAGGCAGCTCAGCCCTCTAGTCAGCTCGGCACCTAATAGGCAGCTCGACACTCTGGTCAGCTCGTCACCTAACCTGCCTAACTCGGCCCAATCAGCTCGGCACCTAACTTTCCCAGCTCGACCCAATTAACTCGACACCTAATCTGCCCCAGCTCGGCCTGGTCAGCTCAACATCCAGGTCCTCATCCAGCAAAAGTTCACTTCGGCCTTTGAGTCATCGGCCACTTGGAAGCAGACCATATGACAAGGTACTTAGCACAAAAAATTGATACATCACCAAAAATTGATCCATCAATTGGCGTCATCTGTGGGAAACGCTACAAAAAGCTAAGTTCTCATCCTCTGAAAGGTTTAGTCCTCTTCTTCCAGAAAGCTAAGTTCTCACCTTTTAGAAACTAAAAGCTCTCACTTTCTAGTTTCCATTTTTTATGAACTCAAAGACTATGCAGGAAGTTGATGGCCAACAGAC